>CAHIKZ030000818.1:265000-275000 GCA_903632075.3 Acanthosepion pharaonis
ATTACTTTCTCTATGTGTAAGTCAGTTGTTATTAGAAATGATTGATATTCACTTGTGCAGTCAAAGACAGGGCCGATAGCCATGGAACTTTGAGACATTTTCGTCTCAAAGAGATTTAATTACACCAGACCTTATATAGATCCGTATCTGACCTGACATGTTTCCGACACAGCCTTGTGCAGAATTTCCTCGAATTCGGTTAGAGCGTTGTCTTGGAGGAAAGATGATGCCTTGTAGACGAGACGCAAAAGACAATATACGTATTAGGTTGCTATAAAACTTTCCCATCAGCGCTTATCACAGTCTTAGAGAAGATACTTTGAACTTTTTACTCAGTTTACTATAAGACTAATATGGACTCCTGAAAATCAATGGCATAATCACAAACCAGATTTTTCTTAGAGCATATAAACAAAATTCAGACAGATAATCCAACCGAATCAGACAGTGGGTTTTACACACTGGGCAGACGATCATGTTTTGAAGCCTTTGATACTTGCATCAGCACAGTGTCAAAAATAAAATGACTGAGATTTGGAGTGTACTGTCTGCACGAGGAACATATGCACATATTTTGTGTGTGTCTGTCTGTCTGCGTGTGCGTTTTTTCTTTAATTAATTCAGCCAAGTAAGGTAATAACACCACTAAGATGCAAGGGACTGTTGAGAGTGAATGGGAAGACTTTAGAAAGAACCAGAAAGCCAATCTTAAACAAAAAACAAGGGATAAAACAACTGGTCAAAAACAAAGGAGGAGTGTGAACCGGTTAGCAAACAAGCCAATTTACTAAAAAACAAAAAAACAAAAAACATTTAACCTGAGAAATGTTCAACTTTAGAAATAGCAATATATAAAGCCATTGGTTTCTGTGAGTAACGAAAAACAATCGCTTAAAGAACCCATCAAAACGGTCTACCCTCAGGAATTCACGTTACTGTTTGATATATATATATATATATATATATATATATATATATATTTAAAAATATGATCCCAACACGCTACATAAGAGTTCTCATGTTTCAAAACAAGAGCCGAAAACTTCAATATAATTATTTGAATTAAATTGAATTAAAGTACTTAGCTCTCTTCCATCTTCAAGCGAAATTTTTTTTTGAATAACTTATTTCTGAAATTTACGTGTTTTATAAACATATTCATTATTAAAATCAAAATTTCTATGGTAACGGCTAGAGCAATTGTTTAATGAAAAAGGGGCGTAAGGTGTTAATAATTTGTATCAATATCTGTGTCTATGGAGATTTAATTATTTTTTTTCTGAAAGGGTTTTGCGTATATAAAAACTGTCGTAAATCGCTAACATTTGTTTTTTGACGACTTCATAAATGGTTATCGTTTTTGGTAGAGCATTTAAACTATTCATTAGGACTATGGATTATTTTATTGTTTGTTTGTTTTTATGCTAATTATTCAATGCAAAAATTTGATGATGTCGGCAAAAAACCGTTAACTCATGTCTATTGTTTAATAGATTTTTATTATTTAGATACTTAATAATGTGTAGTTTTTCATGTAGGCATAAAGGGCATGGGTCATCCCAAGTTTTACAAGTTCTAGTTTTGTTTATAATTTTCCATTTTACTTTTGGTGTTTTATTCATTTCCTTCAAATGACAAAAAATATTTAGATAGAGATGTCTGATTTCTTTTATTTAAATTGTTGAAACAGCACTTATGCTGCCTCCATCTGGCTTTAAATTCATTCTTCGTAGACCCAATGTATATCATATTAGTATTAGGACGCTCAATGTACATTGGTATACCACAGATTTCCAATGGGCAGTCTTCTGGTTTTCTACAATCACATAATTTTTCACTATTTTTGTCTAATCTAAGTGTAGGGTTTTTATTAATACTATTCAGGCATGGGGGGTTGTTCAGGATTTTATTATTGTGTTTTTTATTATACTTTCTAGATTTTCAGTGCAGCTGTAACTTAATTTTAGGGTGTTTTTATTAAATAATTTACTATGTCTACTATTGGTAGGAAAGTGTTTTTCAATTAAAGCTAGGAATTTCTGCCCTAGCTTAATACTAACCATTTGGTTCAACGGAGGGGTATACCAAATGATTTTTCTTTTTCTGTTAGTACAATTGTTTCTGTAATTGATGTCAGCATTTTTGTATCCACTATTTTTTAGGGCAGCGTTATAAAAGTTGCTGTGTTGTTGGAAAATTTCTTTATTAGCGGAGTTAATGCTGATTCTATTCTCTATTGATGAGGGTATATGTTTAATTATGGATGGAGGGTGGTTTGACTTCGGGTGTATATATAAGGGGTTAGTATTTGTTTTTTTATAAGGTTGGTATGTGTTATTTGTTAAATCTAGAGTTACGTCGAGGAAGTTTACCCTTTTCAATTTAGTTCAGACTGTTATTTTTAAGTTTAGATTTTTAAATTCACTAAATATAATCTTTCTAATTTTCTCTATTTTAAAATTAGCAGAACTCCTCACTACCATGAGCCCGTCATCTCTATACAGTCCGATGTTCTTAATATCTATTTCACGGTGCGCGGTCAAGTTGTAAGTATTAAAAGACCAACAAGGTCAGAAGACTCTGCAGAGTCTAGAGATCCCATGGTGATGTCAAAAAGGTCATTATTATTTTTTATCCATTGGTCCCCATTATGAATGAGGACAGATTTTTTTTGCACTGAGAATTATATCTATTTCTTCCTTTGTCAGGTTAGAATACACAGCAGCAAACTCCAGGGCAGTCGTGAATAGATCATTCGATATTGACGGGTAGTAATCCACGATATCGAACTGTAATAGGGTGCAATCAGGTTTATTATACATATTGGTAAAACAATTGATGACATCTTTGGTATTGATCCATAATTTTAATCCAAGGTGGTTTTTAATTTGGCAAGTAATTCTTTCCAGGATTCTTTTGCTGATCTTACCTATGTCGGGTCGTGTAGGGTTAATTATTCTTGTATATATTCAATATATATATATATATATATATATATATATATATATATATATATATATATATTGACTGTAAATAAAAGGTGTTTTAGTTTATTTAAGATTAAACATACAGGTAACATAGCTGGATTACTATAAGTTATCACATATACAGATCAATACATGTCCATATTCCAGAATATGGAGTGTATAGTCTCTACTCAGACTCCATATTAATGCATGCCAAAAGTCATGGGATAAGTGCCTAGTATCATGTTGGATTCACCTCTGGGTCAGTGAAGAGCAGTAACTTGAAATGCTTCCATCGATTCTACAAGTAAAGGGAAAGATTTTGGAGAGCTGATAAGCCATACTATCACAAAAAAAAAACTGTCCAAGGCTCTGTGATGTTTGTATGTACAGACGCCATGTTAATGTATGCCAAAATGATGGGATAAGTGCTTAGTATCATATTGGATTCACCTCTGGGTCAGTGAAGAGCAGTAACTGGAAATGATTCCATCGATTCTACAAGTAAAGGGAAGATTTTTGGAGAGCTGATAAGCCATACTATCACAAAAAAACTGTCCAAGGCTCTGTGATGTTTGTATGTACAGACGCCATGTTAATGTATGCCAAAATCATGGGATAAGTGCTTAGTATCATATTGGATTCATCTCTGGGTCAGTGAAGAGCAGTAACCTGAAATGATTCCATCGATTCTACAACTAAAGGGGAACGTTTGGAGAGTTGATAAGCCGTACTATCACACAAAAAAAACCCTCCAAAGCTCCCTAATATTTGTATGTAGAAGTTCTTGCATGAGATCGGCTCCTGAAAAACAATGGCGTAAACACAAAACGGGATTTATCTTAGAGCGTATAAACAGAATTCAGACGGATAATCCAACTGAATCAGATCTAGGAGAGATAACAGATTGTGGGTTTTACATAATGGATAGAGGATACTGTTTGGAAGCCTTCGTGGCTTGCGGCATCACAAAGTCAAGAGTTTGAGCCTACTGACCATGTTTAATTACCGATCAAGCCAATATGTGCGCTCTCTTCAAGAAACTGTAAGTTGGAGATGCAATTTACAGGTCGGGGACAGTATAATCAAGCAGGTGTGGAAATTTAAATAACTGCTAAGTGTTCTAACTGGAAACGGAAAGCGCGATGCTGAGATCCAAAGACACATTGGGATGTCCAAAGACGTATTCCAAAATCTAGGCAGAGTATTAAGAGACAGAAAGGTTTTGTTGGTAATGAATATAAGAGTATTGAATTGCTACGTGATATCTGTTCGTCTTTCCGGTAGCGAATGTTGTAAAATCTCTTAAAGGATGAAGAAAAGACTCGAGGCAACAGAGGTATGGTTCTACAGAATGATGCTAAGGATACCATAGACTGAATGATTGAGAAATGATGAGCTTTAGCAGAAGATGCAAACAAAGAGAAAACATCAGGAAGAGATAGCTGAAATTTCTGGGACACGTAATGAGAAAGGCGGGAAGGGGGCTTGGAAAATATGATACTCACGGGAAGGATAGAGGGAAAAAGAGACAATGGAAAGCAACGTGTGACATAACTAGTGGGCTTAAGCAAGTGGATGATGGAACAGGGTTTGGGAGAAGTGGCAAAAGGACAAAATATATTGAGAGCTGCTAGGCATCGGGGGAAGTGGAGAGACGAGATCGCTTACGCCCTGAAGGGACATGGCACATAAAAAATGTTTAGCTCAGCTGCTGTATACACTACAGGTTTATTCCATGGTAACAACAGTTTATGAACACATACACATATATTAAGAAATTTTTATGTTTAACATTCTCTTTATAGTTACAAATATTTAAGTAAATGCTCCGTTTATAATAAACAGTATTAAACAACATTTACCGGCTTGAATTACCGAGCAATTTTCACAGCAAATATCCTATACGGAACCGTCATTTAGCTTGACGTGCCTTTACCGATTTGGCCACGAAGGAGCGTTCGGTTAGCAAGGTCAAATTTACTGTATTTAAACTTCAATCTTCCATGAATCTCTCACGTACATTCATATCTGCTCATCGCGTATCAAATGTAGACAAATGACGTCACACATTATGAAACGGAGAAAGTCCTACAATTATTTTAAGACATTTTTATGTTTATACATTCTTTTTATAAATACAAATATTTAAGTAAATGCTCTGTTTATAATAAACAATATTAAACAACATTTACCGGCCTGAATGTCCGAGAAATTTTCACAGAAAATATTCCTTAGCTTGACGTGCCTTTACCGATTTGGCCACAGAGGAGCGTTCGGTTAGCATGGTCGAATTTACTGTATTTAAACTTCAATCTTCCATGAATCTCTCACGTACATTCATGTCTGCTCATGGCGTATCAAATGTGGCCAAAATGTCTTAAAATAATTGTCGGACTTTGTCTATTTCATAATATATATATATATATATATATATATATATATATATATATATATATATAATATAATAAATCAGTAAATGACTGAATCACACTTTTTCAACTTTACTCCTACGACCTCAATCATGTTCCGTATGCGCACCACCTGTGACACGGCACACGTCAAATCGGTAGTCCAGCTCCTGCTAAACACGCTGTAGCATGTCTTTCGTAACATTATCCATTGCTTGAGCGATTCTTTGATTAAGTTCCTATAAGATTGTAGGAAGAGGCGGGATATCGACTTATCTTTTCACATCACCAGAGAGAAAAAATAAGAAGGTATCAATCATGTGAAGGCGGCGGCCATTTTAACAGCACATCGTCATTATCACTGGCGCGACAGATCCGTCGTCCTGGCAGATTGGCATTGAGATAACTTCGCACAGTCAACTAACTTAGCATTTAGAGATTTTGTTAAAATTTCAAATCATTTGAACGAGAATTATTAAACTACAAAATGATGTCAATTTGTTTTTTGACAGCCTGTATAATTCTGAAAAATGCTGTTTTCCTCCATGACAACGTAATGACGTGTAAAGTAAATCAAAATATCACAGGAAAACAAAATTGAAATCTTTCGGCCTGTTTTACTTCATCCGCCATTTTCACTTGGCACTACACCAAGCTGTTAATACCTTTTTTGATTTCTGCAAAGAACTTTGGTCGGGAAAACTGTCTCCAACGAAAAACAAATTCAAGACCTCATCGAAAATGATTAACATGAGAACCTTTGGAATTTTACTCAAAGAATAGCGAAGAGTTAGCTTATAGGTTCCAACAAGTCATATATAAAAAAATAAATAAAATAAAGTGAAATAGAATAAAATTCTAATTCATTTCTTGCTGAAGAAAATTTTTTAAAATTATTTTATGCGACAGCCTAACCTAAAACTTATATCTTAACATACTGAACTTGACATTGTGTAGATAGATAGATAGATAGATAGATAGATAGATAGATAGATAGAGGCATACACTTGGATATTATTGTCGTTTTTTATCATATTTGGCATAAAGAATATTTGCACACTATTTACATTGTTCGGACTATCGTTCTCATCTTTGTTGCCATATTTATCACAATGTTTCTGCCGTTGTACGCTCCAGCCTTCTTCAGGTAATTGGAATGTGGAAAAAAGATCAATAAAAATAATTGATACGAAATGTCTTTTCAATATTTATAATACATGGCCTGACGATTGCGTATATAAGCATGAAATAGAGTGTCGCCGCTGGGTGCTGACTTAAATATCCACACACACACACACACACACACACACACACATATATATATATTATGAAATTTCGTGTGTGACGTCATTTGTTTACATATGATACGCTATGAGCAGACATGAATGAATGTGAGAGATTCATGGATCATTGAAGTTTAAAAGCAGTAAATTCAACCATGCTAACCAATCGATCCTCTGTGGCGAACTCGGTAAAAGCACGTCAGGCTACATGACGGTTCCGTATAGAATACAGGTTCGAATCCTGCCGGAGGACGAATATTTTCTATGAAAACTTCTCGGACATTCAGGCCGCTAAATGTCATTAATACTGTTTATTATAAACAGAGCATTTACTTAAATATTTGTATCTATAAAAAGAATGCTAAAACATAAAAATGTTTATATATATATAAGAGAAAGTACATAATATTATTTCATAATCTATAACTTAAAATCCGCAGTACTTAGCACTTACATTTTTTTTTAAAAAAGTGCTCAATATAAAGCAAAACGTTTTTATAATATTTTTATTACAATATTTTTTTCACTACACAAAAATCTGCATGTTTCAGAACTTTAAAATTGTCCCTCATCAGGTAATTTTAGATGAAGAATATTTACTTTGGAAATCATAAAACAATTCGGTTGCTCATTTGAGAGTTTTCCCCCTCTTTTTAAAGTCTCAAATGAGCTACCGAATTGTTTTCTGATTTCCGAAGTGCATCATTTTAATCATAAGTTATCTAATATCACCTGATCAGGGACAATTTTAAAGTTCCGAAACATGAAAATTTTTGTGTAGCGATGTAAAATATCATAATAAAAATATTCTCTCTCTCTCTCTCTCTCCTCTCTCTCTCTCTCTCTCTCTATATATATATATATATATATATATGACATTTTTTATGCTTATACGTTTTTATACGTCGGAGGACGCATATCTTCTATGAAAATTTCTCGGATATTCAGACTGGTAAATGTTGTTAATACTGTTTATTATAAACAGAGCATTTACTTAAATATTTGTATCTATAAAACGAACGCATAAACATAAAAATGTCTTAGAATAATTGTCGTACTTTGTCCATTTTTTTTATATATATATATATATATATATATATATATATATATATATATATATATATATATTATGGAAGAGACAAAAAGAAAACCTTTTAATACCAGGTCGTTTCTTTCCTTCGGAAACTTTACCAAGGTAAATGTGAAGACTTTATTTCGTAACTTGTATTAATACACAGAAATGATAGTCATCATCTGTGCTGTTTCAACTTGAAGCTACAATGCTTTCTCATCTTCAGCAACTTTGTAAAAAAGATTTACCGGTCCTCGCAAAACCTCTCCGTTTTTCACAACCTCACGGAAGTGCTGCAGGTCTCTTTAAGGTGTTTTTTTTTTAGGGAATGTTGGAATTTTATTTATAGTTTATTTATCTCGTTCCAGAATGTGTATATTATGGATGTGCATTTAATGTCTAAGGCTGATATTCTCCCTGTTACTAAGGACTAGCAGTAGAGCCCGGCGTTGCACGGGGATGTAACAGTGAGAGATAGATAAAGAATCGGCCATCATAAAGACTGAAAAATAAAATTCACAAAGATTATTGTTGACGGACCCGCATATCTTAATTAGTTTTTCTTTTTGTTTTTGCTTTACTAGTTGGTCAAACCCAAACTCAAACAAAAACATTGTTTTCAATCGTTATGAGTCTACCGATTGAATAGAATTTTATTATAAACAATTGTCTTGTAAATGGAATTTTTAAAGCATTCTGAATGTAAAAATAAAGAAAAAAAATGTGCAAGACAATTAAGAAACACTACCTGCCAACAAAAGGTGAAGTTTTGTTGAAATCGGTTGAAAAATGTAGGAAATCCGATCCCATATATAAACCAACAGACACACTCACACACACAACCTGGGTTTTATAATAAATATAACTCGATATGAGTTGTCCCCCTTTCATTCTGGTGACAGAATCGTGTTTTATCGTCTTTTCAAATTGATTTTGTGGAAAAACAATTGTGTTTTTCCAATTTTGGGCGCTGTCAGAACCACCGCAAGGTAATGTTACGCAGTCCTGTGAAGTTTTCTTGAAATAGGTCGAAAAATGTAGGAAATCCGATCCAATATATAAACTTACACACACACACACACACACACACACACACACACACATACACACATACACACACACACAATCTGCGTTTTATAATAAGTAAGATGACAACGCCATTTCCATAATATTTACAATCTGTTTCCAAAGCTATTAATTTGTGCTGTTAAATTCCGATACCCATATAAAAATTATTTGATTGGGGTGGGGGTTGATTTAGTGGAGGAAATACCATGGATCAATGGTTTAAGTATTAATCTTCTGAGATTAAATGACCAGAGAGTATAATCTTGATACAGAGTGAGAGCTAAGCCATTAACATCTTCGTCAAAATAACACAGAAGTGAGGGTGAGAACAAACAAAGAGAAAGCGAAGTAAAGCAAATTAAGGCCAAATAAACGAAAGTGAGGTAGTATTAAATAAGTCCGGTGAGAAGACACGTCATTGTCTTACATCCTTTTCTATTTTTGTATATTTACTGAAGTCATTTTCTATCCGTATGCAGAAGGTTTTCTCCCAGTATATGTTTTGGATTATTCTAATATCCTTCCCAAATAAATCAAGCTTACCTTGCAGTACAAGTAGTTCTTTGTGACGTACTTTATAAAACGCTTTCGCATAATCTATAAAATACAAGTGCACATCATTTGGCCTTTGTATTGATCTTTCTGATATCACACTGAGCAAAAATATTACATTCATTGTTCCAGTGTCTTTAACGAAACCGTACTGTTCCTGTCCTATTTTCGTACTAATTCTTCTACAGGCTCTATTTAACAGAATTCAGAAGATAAGTTTTATAAAACCTATGCAATAAGGCGATTCTGAGATAATTAGAAATCCTAACAGGATTATATTATTGGCAGCTACAATTTTAACAACATAAGTTATGCAGATGACACAATGTTCACAGCAGATTCAAAAAGGAACTACAAGAGCTCCTACAGAAGGAAGTGAAGGAAAGCGGGAAGAAAGGACTAAGCATCAACTGCTGGAAGAAAGAATGCATGATTATTAGCAAAAGAAAGAGCACAACTTTCAATTCACAAAATCAAACAAGTACAGCAACTTGAATATATTTTGCATTTGCATTGTATTTTTTGATATCACTCCGAATAGAAAAATTACATTCCTTGTTCCAGTGTCTTTAACGAAACCGTTCTGTTCCTGTCCTATTTCCGTACTAATTCTGCTGTATGCTCTATTCACTAGAATTACGAGGATAA
>CAHIKZ030000818.1:280000-465000 GCA_903632075.3 Acanthosepion pharaonis
AAGACAAGAGAACTTCCAGCCCAAGCAGACGAAGAAGAAGATTACTCTGAAAGCCGCAGAGAAGTTAAACCAAGTCGAAGACAAGAGAACTTCCAGCCCAAGCAGACGAAGAAGAAGATTACTCGAAAGCCGCAGAGAAGTTGCAGCCAAGTCGAAGACAAGAGAAGTTGCAGCCAAGTCGAAGACAAGAGAAGTTCTATCTTAGTCGACGAAGAAGAAGAAATACAACTCAAGTCGAAAAGAAGAATCAACTGCGAATGATCGATAGAAATTAGCCCCAGTGTCGAGCTAAACCACACTCCGACATACACAATTCTAAAGAGTAGGCAATTCGAATCTTTAGGTTGTGTGATAGAAGCTTGGTGCCATAGTCCACAAAGCGGGTCGGGAAATAAGAACAATTTTTCTTTATGTAACGGACATTAGATAAAAAGGTTGTCACCTTTTTTTTTATCAGTAACTTTTTGTCTCGTTTTTTTTTTTTTCTTTTACTTGTGTTTTGCCACCCCCTGTCGGACTCAACTTGTATCGGCCCCAATCCCTGCTGGTCCCGTCTGTCTAAGATCTAAACACAGCGTGGGTAGACAGACCGGAGATCAGTACAGTTGCTTCAGTAACCAGGTATTGGAAGCGAGTTGGGAAAGGCGAGGCTGGTGATCATCCAACCAAGGGGTTGGAGCGGCACGCTTGGAACCAGGAGGAGCGACCAGGAGGAGCGACGTCACAGTTGGCGCCGTAACCAAGGGATTCGACCCTGGGCCAGGTGTGTAACCGTCACATGTGGTGCCGTGACCAGGATCAACCCTGAGACAAACGTCACATGTGGTGCCGTGACCAACGGATCAACCCTGAGACAACCACGTCACACACCAATCAGTTGGTAGTGCTTTACCATACGTATTTGTTGCGACAATTCAAGTGTCATATCAATGTTGAAATCTGCTCATCAATTCATTCAATCAAGTATTGCATCAAATACATATAACAGCGATCAGGCCTTTTTTTGCACACACCCTACTGAAAAGGTGCTTCCTCTTGATTTAAATTAAATTTAACAAGGGAATGACTCCTATCTAAAATATAGAAGGAGAAAACCAGAAGATGGAGGTCGCAATGGCAAGATCATTGAATAATATTGAAATGCATCATTTTTCTCCAGGAATGATAATAATAATCTAAAGCCAATCAGCAAGGCCCTGGCAATTCGGCTAGTTTATAATTAAATCTCTTCTAATTAAAGGCATGATTTTCGTCATTATTAAAACCAGGCAATTCTATTCTCACAACGGTACTTTGGTGCTATACTCTGCAACAGATTAAATCAATCTTTCTTTTTCGATCCCCTTGGCATCAGTGTCTCAAAGTTTAATCTTGCCAGCCAATTGTTATATGTGCGAGTTCGAACCCCGCCAATCGTATTGGTCTATGGTAGATTAATTTTAGCCAGTAAAGATTTACGCCTACTGAACTATTACATAATGTCAGGCCTCCTATATGGCAGTAAAATGATGGACAATCTCTTCCCAAATGAACCAAGAGAAATGTAGTTCTACAGAAGGATGCTGAGAATACCATAAACTCAACATATGAGAAACGATAAAGTTTTTTTGGGAAATTGGAAACATAGAGGATATTTAGGGTATATAATGAGGAAAGAGGGTTTGGAGAATTGTACACTCATAGGGAAATTGAAGTCAAGAGAGAAAATCGGAAACAAACACAACCAACATAACAATATATGTGTGAGAGAACTAGTTTTTAGGAGAGATCCCGAAGCAGAGGAAATTGTGGAGAGCCATGATCGTCAACATTTTAAAGAGACAAGGCACATAGAAAAAGAAGTAACCTCTACGCCAGTGGCTCTCAATATTTTTTGCCTTTTTTCGGAATTAAAATTTCTGCCAACACAAAATTTTATGAGATAAAAAGTACATTTAAAAATAAAAAAAAAAACAGAGATAATTGCGGATCAAAATCAGAACATTATCATTGATAACTCTCTCCTCTAATTTGCAGACACTAGTTACTATATTCTTAATACTTGATATAATGCAAAAATATCACAATGATAATATCGCTCAATAATTATTTATAACTATTTATACTGGGACTCATGCATCTAATTTTCATTGATAACTCTCTCCAATTTGCAGACACTAGTTACTATATTCTTAATACTTGATATAATGCAAAAATATCACAATGATAAAATCTGTCAATAATTCTTTATAACTATTTATACTGGGACTCATACATGTAATTTTCATTGATAACTCTCTCCTTCAATTTGCAGATCCTATTTACTATATTCTTAATACTTGATATACTGCAAAAATATCACAATGATAAAATAGGTCAATAATTCTTTATAACTATTTATACTGGGACTCATGCATCTAATTTTTATTGATAACTCTCTCCTCCAATTTGCAGACCCTAGTTACTATATTCTGAATATTCATCATTGGGATATATTTGCATTATATCGCAATGATAATATCGGTCAATAATTATTTATAACTATTTATACTGGGATTCCTGCATGCATTTACTACTTATCTAAAATAATATTTTACATTTTGAAATGATATTTATTTTTTGGCATATGAATTTTTTGAAACTGTTTCTAAATCTTTGATTATCTTTCAATCATTCCGCCTCACCTGCTATCCTCTTCCACTGCACCCATGAAGCAAACACTGCTCTACGCGATGGATGGATTTCTTTGATTGCAAAATATGTTTAATACTTCTTTATTATAGTTTATTTTTAAGCTCAGTTACAAAGTTTGATTTCATTTTTCCCTCATTTTTTTTTTTTACATTTTGGTAAATGATTATAATCTCGTGATGAATATCAAATTCGGATCGCTCTTCTCCATACTTCGATAAAGACATCTCCTTTTTTTTTCACTTGATAAGGACGCAGGCCATACAATATTTTTCCATTAGATTCAGAGATGCTCCACAAATCAGAACACGGGAATGTTGCTAGTCACGCAAAATGTACAGATTCTTTTGAAATGTGTTTATCAGTAAACCCTAAGAATAAATCGGGTATTTCATGAAACAGCAGAAACGAGAATAAAAAAAAAATTGTTTTCTCCAAGCATTTGAATTCAAGGGTGTTCTTCTACACAAGATGCTACTGAAAGCGCAAAAAACAGATCTGCTCAGCTATTTAACCCATAGCTGGGGATGTAAATAGCATATTATGCTGGATTGTACTAATTGTACTGTTAGCCATTACACTATCTGCTCATCTTGATTTTAAAAGGAAAATAATAAAACCATGCCCCAAAGATTTATGGAAATATTGTCATCATTCAATCCATAAATTTAGACAAGGATGAGGATGTTAGACGAACTTCTTCGATACATACAGTCCCTTGGTTTACTTTCAAATAAGTTGGCCAAAATAGCGTCAATATTTTAAACACCAGACAATTTTCATTCTCGTTAAGATTAATATTAATATATTAATATTAATTTATTAATAACTTATTAATAATAATTTATAAATAATAATTTATTAATATTAATTAATTAATAATAGTTTATTAATATTAATTTATAATAAATAATTCGTTAATAGTAATTTATTCATAATAATTTATTACTATTAATTTATTAATGATAATTTATTAATTTTAATTTATTAATAGTAGCTTATAAATATTAATTTATTAATAATAGTTTATAATATTAATTGATTAATAATTATTTAATAATAATTTATTATTATTAATTTATTAATAATAATTTTATTATAATAACTCTTTACTATTAATTTATTAATATTGATTAATAATAATTTATAACAGGAATTTATCGATAACTTATTAATATTAATTTATTAATAATATTTTATTAATATTAATTCATTAATAATAATTGATAATATTGGTTTATTAATAATAATATATTAATTTCAATGTATTAACTTAATATTAATTTATTAATAATTTATTAATATTAATTTATTAATATTACATTATTAATATTAATTTATTAATATTACATTATTAATATTAATTTATTAATATTGCATTATTAATATTAAATTATTAATATTAATTTATTATTAATAAATTGTATTCATTTATTGATAATAATTTATGAATATTAATTTATTTATAATCACTTATTAATACTAATTCAGTAATAAAACATTATACGCTCTTTTGCTATAACATATCTTTATCTTTGTCATACTGTCTTCTTCTCATGCGTCCTTTTAGTTTGTATTATTGTGGTCACGTGATAGAAGTTTGAGATTGATCGCACTATTTTCTTGCTGTTGTTACAATGTAAACACGGCCGCTCCGCCAGCAGTGTGCCCCGTGGGGGAACAAACGGCAATGATATGTCAGGGGCTGAAATTCATCGGCGTATTTTAACATGGTACAGCGACAGTTCACTACCGCGTAGAAGTGTGTCCGATTGAACCGAGAATTGTAATAGATGGCAGACAAGGGTGATGCGCAAAGAAGCAACAGGACTCCCGTCATCTCCCACCTCTGATGAGGAGATTCAGCTTGCTCAAGAGATTGTGATGACGAAATTGCGAGTTATCACGGATGAAGTAGGATGTTCTCTGCAGATTCGAACCACTGCTCTATATATGGTGAACACTGCTATCGGAGCGGGCATGTTTATACTGTAAGAGCAGCAAGAAAACTGGCACAGTCAAGATCAAAATTCCATCACGTGACCACAATACTACCAACCAGAAGCACGAATGTGCAGAAGGCAGCGTGAGATACCTAGAGGTATGTTCTGGAAAAAGAGCGGATAATTTTTTAAATTAAACTCGTATTTATGTAGCTATATTTACAACCAAGTAATGGTCGTATATGTGCATCAGATATAAGAAGAAGCATGCCACAAGACGCATATGTGAGTTGTGTGACATTAATAGTTGTTTTACTCTACTCGAAGAAGGTCTGAAATCGACTTAACAATTATCAGACCAGTTTAGACGAACCTGACTATTTACTGCCGCTGTTCGATTTCCTTCGCTGTTGGCAGTCCTTTGACTCTCGATCAAAACAAGCCAGGATCTTTGGCTTCGATTGAGGGTAAAAAAACGTGAAAGGCGTAAATTTAACTTTAATAGAGTAACCTTTGCCGGTCACTTGGACGCACCGTACGCTGTTTGAAGTCATGTTTCGATCGACATTCGTGCTGAGCTCGTAGGCACCCCGAGGGCTTCATTAGCGTGAATTAGTTTCAGTATTGTTACCTCTCAACGTACCTTTTATATAATACTAGCTAACACAGAGGCTGAGTTAAGCAGGAATGAAGACGAAGATTTAAGTTGGTTATAATGAGATTACAACGATTCCTTAATTCGGTAATGGTGAACAAGTATGATTCTAATAGTGTAAAGGGAGATTGTTCTATATACACCCTTGTGAAATGTAACTGAATCAACTGCTTTAGTTTCCTTTCTTTCACCATACGGTCAGTTTTAGAACCACTGGATTGACAGGGTGTAATTAAATTCTATTTTTTCCTCAGAGTAGGTCATTTGCAGTGGTGTGCTGTAATATGAATCTGTTTTCGGGGACAATAATGAAATTTGTTAGGCCTTGAAAGATATTGCGTCATCTGTGATGCATCAGCTTTTTATCACGCACAGAAATTATTGTCTACGCCCATTGTGTGCGATGGACGTTACCCCGAAAGTGCGTACGCAAGAATCTGTGGTCAATCTGCAAGGAACGACTTCGTGGAATGTAATGCTGATATTTATATATTGAAAATGTACTTCCATACTTTCCATAGCGTTATGACACACACACACACACACACACACACACACACACACACACACACACACACACGCAAACACATATATATATATATATGTGTGTGTGTGTGTGTGTGTGTGTGATAGCGTATATATATATATATATATATATATATATATATATATATATATATATATATATATGATGAAAATTTCTCCGATTTAATCGGGAGAGAAGACAATATTTATGAATAAAAACAATAGGAAAATTGGTAATTGTTGACGGGTTTCGTCAATGTGGACTTTATCAAAGCAAAATATTTTGCTTTGATAAAGTCCACATTGACGAAACGCGTCAGCAATTACCAGTTTTCCTATTCTCATTTTTATTCATAAATATATATATATATATATATATATATATATATATATATGTTTAGTTAATGAAAAACTAGATAATCCGTATGGGTAAACACAAGGAGGATAAAATCCAGAGAGCTCAATGTAAATCCAGAGCAAATAATTTAAATAAAAACACTTTAAGATTCTATGTAATAAATTATTTCACCACAGCCCTTTTAAAGGACTGCGGATCATCAGATTTTACTTCCAAAGGTGGAAAACATCAGACTTTACTTCCAAAGGTTGAAAACATTTGGAAGTAAAATCTGATGATCTGCAGTCCTTTAAAACGGCTGTGGTGAAATCATTTATTACATGGAACCTTAAAGTGGTCTGTTTTTTATATATATATATATATATATATATATATATATATATATATATATATATATGTGTGTGTGTGTGTGTGTGTATGAAAAGTGTATATAAATATAAATAAATATAAGTATGTATAATTATTTATGCGCGGTACTTATTAGAAAGCGCTCAATATCAGAGATAGAGCTAACACATCTATCCAACCAATTATCCCTGGGACCCTAACAGGTGATTGCATATATTTTCAATATAAAAATATCAGCAATATATTTTTCAAGAAAGATATTACTAAATGAAATTACTAATACTCCCAAGAAAATTAAATTTCAGCATTAAAGTACACATTAGCAGCAGTTGATATGCCACTAAACAAACAAACAAACAATCCCTATTTCTAATCGAACTGTTATCCTCATCTTTGCTGTTGTAATGATAAAGCATCGGCTTTCATTGGGTGTATATCGATCTGTGTAACCTACAGGATATTCTGTACTTTACCCAACGTTTAATCTACGGGTGTAGATAAGGATCCCGAACACTTTGGTAGCGAGTTGAGAGGCTGCTTATGTCAACCGTCACATAATGTCGGCTATTTGCAGTGTCTAGCATGGATAGGTTTCCCTGTAATTCCGCTGAGCAATACCAAGATCACATTATAGCTCAGTCTTAGCCCACTTCCGGCCAATTTGTATTACGATAGAAGATGGACAGTGATAAATAATTTTGGCCTACTCCCCCAAAATAAAATGTCATTGTTATGATGTCCTTTCCTGTGTGATACATCAACTTTATGAACTTAAGGGTAGCACTAGATTAACGGCAAGGTTTTATTCTCTTATAATAAAAAATGGCTAGATGTAACCGCAATTTCTATGCTGAAATTTTCTTCCTTCATATTTGACGCTTGTGGAAAATTTTCTGGCTTCTTACTTTCTTCTCAAACTTTAAATGCATTGTCATCGCTGACATCTGTCCTCTTAAAGTCTGTTCTTTGATTGTTATGGAGTGACTTCACAGTGGAGGCTTGTATTTGTACTAAGTCGGTCCTAAAATAGGTTCGACGTACAAAAGGTTAGGAACTTGATATAATAGGTAATGACGCAGAGAAATCTAGTGGTGGTCGCTGATACTTTAGTATTCGACTAACGGTCGTCCGGCATCGACTGATTGACCGACGATATTTAGTCACCCCCCCACGAGGGAATCAAGTAGCACAAGGCCGATTTAACGTGGGATCTCCGAGCTCGTGGGCTCGGCCAAATATATGCCCATTGAACCCGTATAAACGGGTTCAGGGTCGGTTTACCTCCCCGAAAGAGAATCCGCCCTTCGGCGTAGCCTCCTTCGGGTTCCTCTCCTTCCGAAGGTAGAGAGTTCAACCGATCAGCTAGTCGACTGACTAACCGACCCACTGAGCGACTCCTACTTATTATAGGTGGGAGAGTCTATTAACTATAGAATAGGTGTGTTCCACTATAACATTTATTGCTCTCTATAATGTTTTTTCCCACATATATTCTCACGCTAAGTAACCCCTTTTGTCTTAGTGGCTTTATTCCCTTGCTTGGGGTGATATGATTAAAAAACAAATAAACTTGTAAATTATTACCAAAGACAAACTAATAGAAACCTCGGGATGACTGTTCGCTGCCGATTAAGCAAGTCGTGTGGGTGCAAACATGACAGTCTTTTATCGAATCTCAGAATGGATCTTTAACGGAAGCAATCAAAGCGTCCATTCAGATAGCCTCTCAGGGTAATGAGCAGAACGCAAGATGTCGATTAAGAGCGAGAGATTTTTTTTGTTTTGTTAATAAGGCCGAATTATTGTGAAGAGAGTGTAGGATAATGTCGATTATTCCGATCGTAAACGGATAAACAGCTGCTGCTAATGCGTTTTGGATAAGAAACGCCAGGCGTTGCACTCTCCAATTAGTTTTTATCTTAAAATAATGGAAATAAAGTTTGTGGCTGCTAAAAGCTAACACGACATTTTCCAAAATTACGCCTGACTAGAAAGTTTCTTACAAGTCATCCATTATACAATATATTTGTTTCGTTTAAAATTATTCTCATCGCATGTTCTTAGTCCAACGCTTCTAAAACGTTGTGTCTGGCTGTACTAATGCACTATGAAAGGTAGTTAGGTGCGCTACAAGTTAACAGAAAAGAATGTTACCAATTATTTTTAAATTTAAAATATCTTTATTTTCAAAAATTTACAGACACCAAGCGTATGACTTCCATATCTATATCAAATGTTTGTCATTTGATATTTTAATTTAGTTTTCGTTTGTTTAACGGCATATAAACTCTACATGGGTCATCCAATACCGAAATTTGATTTAATTTTTTAACTTTTTTTACTATTAAAATCTATTGCTACAATTATTTTAAGAGAAAAAAATTATTGGTAGATTATTTTTTTTTATATTATTAACTAGCAGCATGTCCTAGCGTTGCCTGTGCTTGATTAAAAAATCGTACGACTCATACAGCAATCGCTATCACTTGGCTTAAAATATTTTTGCCCTTCCTTGCCTTTAAAGGAGTGCCCCTTGCCGAGCTGATGTTGCTACATGCTTTACTTCTTGCCTATCTCACACTGCGAATTTTTTCTAAGCTCTATACTAAACATTAAATCTGTTACGAAAAAAGAACTAAACAAAATGAACACAAAACGATCAGCTTTAAAATGGGACTTGTAACTGGAAAAAACGAATGAAAAAAGAATGTTAACAACAAATACTTTTTCACACCCAACCCAGTTCTGCGGAATCAGAATCAACGTTAAGTTTAAGCAAGCGAATGAGCCAATTGGAGTAAAATGCCATGCAGATTTAAATTTTTCCCACTTGTGACGAATGCAGCTATCGATTTTTTTTTGCATGCTAGCATGCTAGTTAACATTCGTGTCAGTCAGCTGTTGGCTCTCATGCTGGCCAATAGAATCTTCCTGCCTATTCGTGGCAACCAGCTATTGGCTCTCACTCTGGCCAGTAGAAATGAAAACTGCATGAAAAAATCGATTATTTCCATTATTGATGGGAGTTGGGAAATGCAAAGTCGGTCTTGGCCTTCTTGCTAACTTGGAGCATGTGCATGTAAATTTTGGTGCAAATCCGTGAAAATTGCAGCCGTGCATTCGTTACACACACACACACACACACACAGAGAGAGAGAGAGAGAGAGAGAGAGAGAGAGAGAGAGAGAGAGAGACGCATGCTGCCTTTTATAGATAGAGATATTTACTGATAAAATATATTTTGTTTCTGTTAAGTATATTTCTGAAATTTTCACTATTAAAATATATTTTTATACTTTCATAGTGTTTGGCGTTTCCCTATTTGCCCATAGCTGGGACCCTAACAGGTACTACCACCCCGGGTGAGGTTGGACCTTGGAAGAACAGCAATTAAGAAGTTGTTCTAAACCTATCGACCAGAGGTCTTGCTACTTGCTAAAGGTTATCATTATGCACAAGACGATTGATATTTTAAACTGCATGCTAAATTCATTAATGCTTAAGAAGGTGTGGCTAACCAACTCCCTTTAAGCTTTCTCGAGGGATTATCGGCCGCTATAAAAGTAGTTCCTTCATAAATCCCTTTAATTGACAAATGTACCCCTAAACTTACATTACACCATACAATATACAATTACAGGTAATTTTCTGCTTTACCAAACGCATTAAGTACAGATTTCACACACGCATATTTAAATATACAATGTAATGTCTTAAAAATAAATGCTTATTTCACGATACTTTATTATTTTCCTGTTTTCAAATACTCTGAGTAATTTTTCTTTATTAAAATTTAATTTGGGCCCCAGAGATATAATTATAAAATATAAATTTTGTAAAAGTTGTCCAAATATTCTATATATTCAAGCGCTTTCGACTATTCTGTTAGTTATAAAAATGTATATTTATTTTCATTTTTAACTGAATATGAGGATTTATATATATAAGTATCTATAGTTATGAGAATATTGTTTTTTTTATTTTCCAAACACTGTCAGCAGGTTGTGTCCGTGTTCGTAGTTTATATTATTAAATGTTGGCTTTTTCTTTTTTATTATTAATACTTCCATTATTTATTACCTTTTTTTCTGTGGATGAGGAAATTAGTCGTATTTTCTTCGAGTATATTGCGGATGAGGTTTAGTAGTATTCTGTGTGTCTTTAGATGTGTCTTAGCTGAGCTATGGTCAGAGATATGCAACGTGCATCTTCCTCATAGCCATGCAAATGTTTGTTCAATAGAATTATGCATGAATTTGATCAGGAACGAATTTTTTAAGGGTCATGGACGAAAATCTTTCAAAAAGTTCTAAGCCTCAGCTAGAAAGAATAGCCGTAGCTGAACATCTTTATTGTGGCAAAGCACTAGCACATTTTATAAAACTAGAAAAAATAATTCAGATTTTTGTCTTAATTTCGGTGCAGGTGAAGCCCCCCAAAATGGACAAAACAGAGGTTTGAGCAATCATAAAATATCTGCAAAAGAAAGGTATGTCACCCACGAAAATCCATGAGGACATGGTACAAATACTTGCTGAATTCAACTGTGAATCGGTCGGCTCCGAAATTCAATCGAGGTCGAGACAGCACAGATGGTGGCTCTAGCTCAGGTCGTCCAAAACCTCAACCTCTGATGAACATGTTGATGTCATTTGCTGTGTTGTTTTGGATGACAGACGTCTTACTGCTCAGCAGATAGCTAAGTCCATAGCCATTAGATCTGGTTCGGTTCATACTATTTTAACTGAGATCTTGTGGATATCCCTAGACACAAGCCATGGAACGAGAACAGTCTACCCCCGGACATTAAATAATGGGCTCAGTTCGAAATACCCTGTAGGTTACCCAGATCGATATACCCCTGATGAAGACAGAAGGAAAGAACGATCGAAACGTTAGGATGTCAACAACAAGGATGATGACAATGATCCGGATATAAACAGCGTAAATAATTAAGCAATAATTACAGTAAAAAAAAAAAATCATGATCAGTAAAAATATTGACATCAATATTTATTCACTTTCGTTTTAAATGAAAAAAAAAGAAAAAAAACTTACGCCACATAACGTTCTTCATAGTTTACCTTACGTTACCTTTTTTGGTGCTGTAAGAATCTGGATTATTTTACAGCTTTCTCTAATTCAAAATTTAAACAATTAAAGTCCTTTTTCCTTGCCGGAGATACTAATGACTGCTTTGGTTGTTAGCCGTTAAAGGTTAACAACATCATATGTAAAACTTAGATAATAATAATAAAAACGATGCATTAGGGACCTCGGCGTGGTGTAATGGTTAACAAGCTTGTCTAGCTAGATCAGTTACGACTGAAAAGTGAGTTCGATCCTCACTAAGTACTACATACTTTCGTCCATGTGCCACATCTAAGCTATGCTTAGAAAATAACCAATAAAAACGATGTACGTTGTCTCCAAGAAACCAAATAAAAAGATGGATTATTATTTCAATTTCGTGGGTAGACAGCTATAGTTAATAATTTTAGAAGCTTTAAAATTATGGAAATAGTTTTGCCATGAATATCAAATGCAAGAATAATATTCATAGAAATTCGAATGTCTCAGACATACCATTTTCGCAACTTAAGACAAAAAGGAATATGAAAATTAATGGTAACTTTTGGTATTTATTGATCGAAAAGCCAGTTATGCTTTTTGGCTGAAATTTCTAAAATCTCTCTCCTAAAAAAAAATCATGAAAACAGTATTCTCAAATCAAGTATCTGTTAACGCTCTTTCCATTTACGCATGTAGATTTCCTTCCTAACCTTCTTCTTGAAGTCGTGTGGAACGTTAATATCTTGGTTATTTCATTATTTTAGTTGTTGCCGCTGTTGGGAATCCTCAAGTTATATAGTTTCTTTTATTTGCTACAGTTCTTTGTGAATCTGCAGGGACAGTCCACAGTTTTCAAAGAAAGATTGTCTTTTAAACGATTCCGACGCTTCTTTTGCTCAGAGCTATTTTTAATCTTTCATTTGAGAAATCGGTTGCATAAAGCTGACAGATTAGATGATTATATTAACATTGATAGAAAATAATTAATTAATAAATAATTATTCAAAAAACATTTATTCGAATTGTATATTGTTTGAATGAAAATTAGTCGAAAGGACAATTGTACGAAATGCAAAATTTTTTAGTGCTATAAAAATTAAAAGAGGGAATATACAAATGATTATTATTATTCGGAATACAGATATCGTTAATAAAACAATTTAGTAAGAAAAATCCTTATAACCTTAAGTTATTGTTGTGACGGCTTGTATTTGTACTAAATCGGTCCTAAAATAGGTTCGACGTACAAAACGTTAGGAACTTGATATAATAGGTATTACGCAGAGTAATCTTGTTGTGGTCGCTGACTACTTTCGTATTCGACTAACTGTCGTCCGACATCGACTGACTGACTAGTCACCCCCCCATGATGTGGCACAAGGCCGGTTTAACGTGGGATCTCCGAGCCCGTGGGCTCTGCCAAAAATATACCCTTTGAACCCGTATAAACGGGTTCAGGGTCGATTTACCTTCGGCGTAGCCTCGTTCGGGTTCCTCCCCTCCCGAAGGCAGAGAGTTCAACCGTTCAGCCAGTCGTCCGACATCGACTGACTGACAACCTGACGTTTCTGTTACTACTCCTACTTATATTAGGTGGGAGAATAGGTGTGTTTCACCATAACAGTTACATGCCAGTGAAAGCAAATAGTCAACTACTGAAGAATAATCGTTAAATGATGTCATTATTTTCCATTTACGAAGCGGTATTTCTCGTCGCTCTTGATATTTTGGCAAACAGCTCTTACTTTTGCAATATGAATTTTTTTCAAGTTCTGTTCTCTTTTAAGAGCGCCTAAGAATTCCCATATAATTGTTTTCGAACAATTATTTTCGACCAATTTTCTCGATATGGTATTAAGTTTTGTTGAAGTTATCATCAGTATTTTTTGTCGAGATTTAAAAACTTTTAACCTTTGATCATAGAAATCGGTTATATGTAGCTGACAGATTAGAAAATTACGTGAACACTGTTCGAATATAAGTGTTCGAAAAAACTATTTCGAAAAACATTTATTCGAATTGTAAATTGTTTGAATAAAAATTAATCGAAAGGACAATTGTACAAAATGATCAGTCAGTCAGATACGTGCCATCCGTGATACACGCTTAGGCGATCATGTATCTCACGATTCATGACAATTGTACAAAATGATCTGTCAGTCAGTTATGTGCCATGCTTGATACACGCGTAGGCGATCATGTATCTTCCGATACATAACATTTGTAAATGGTCTGTCCTGCTTTTTACCCATAGCTGACGGGAGAAGAAGAGGATTCATGCCTTTCCCAAGGGTATTAGCACGTAAGTGAATGTAATGGAATCGACTGGAAATTCAGTCAGTCAGTTATGTGTTATACGTGATACACGCTTAGACGATCATGTATCTTTTGATACATGACTGCCGATACAGATTTTTCCCGCAGTAGGTTGCCATTTGTTTCTGTGTAAGTCCAGTTGCCATCCAAGTCTATAGAACCCCATCTGTCCCGCTATTTAACCATAGCTGAATGGAGAAGAAGATTCATTCCTTTCCTAAGAGTATTAGTGCGTAAGTGAATGTAATGGATTCGACTGGAAAGTCAGTCAGTTATGTGTCGGGCGTAATATACGCTTTGGTAATCATATATCGTCTGATATATGACTAACGAGGCAGATTTTTTCCCGCAGTAGGTTGCCATTTTTTTCTGCTGCCATCCAAGCCTATAGAACCCGGTCTGTCCTGCTATTTACCCATAGCTGGAGAGAGAAGAATAGGATTCACACCTTTCCCAAGGGTATTAACACGTAAGTGAATGTAATGGATCCGACTGATACAAAATGATAATTATTCGAAATATAAAATTCTTTATTGAAATAAAAATGTAAAAGTTAAATGCAGAAATACACAAATGATAATTATTTAAAATACAAATATGGTTAATAAAAAAATGTATTGAAAAAAACCCTTATAAACTTAATTCGCAAATAGTTAACTACTAAAAAGTACTCGTTAAATGAGACCACTATTTTTTTTAATTTTTTCTTTTTTAAGTCGCAATAATCCTTGGCGCTCCTGATATTTTACCAACATGCTCTTAGTTTTGCAATATGAATTCCTTGTAAGTCCAGTTCTCTTTTAACAGCGTCTTTGAATTTCCATATTGTTGGATGAAGGAATGACTATTACTGCAAAAAAGCTTTATGCCATCCTTCAAGGACGTTATTAATTCTAGATAAAACAGCATTTACTCTCTTAAAGCAAGACCACATACGTATTTCAAACACGAGGTGGTTTAATGGTGAGTAAGCTTGTCTCGCTAGAACAATTACGAATGAGTAGTGAGTTCGATCCTCATTAGGTGCTCCATACTTTCGGCCTTGTGCCACATCTAAGCTATGTTTGGAAAATCACTATTTCAAACACGTATTTCGAATAATTATCATTTAATATAATTGTCCTTCCGATTAATTTTCGTTCAAACAGTTTACAATTTGAAGTTTACATTTCGGTTAATTGTTCTCGAATTATTATATTCAAACATTTTTCTCAATACAGATTATATATTCCTGAATGGGGTTGACAGCGTGCACCGCATCCATATGAAAGTCTCTATTTGACGAGACTACTTAAGAACAAGACTCGAGATTTCAGGTCAATGTTTTAACGTTGTGGTGTTGCGTCAAGCGCAGCCTATTCTTTGTTCAATTTGCTCATCTCTTATACTAAATCTATTAGAAGTGATTCATTAAGATATTTGAAGTCTTTATCATTTACTAATTCCACATCCTGAATTTTCGTGATGGATTCAGGGGAATGTGCCATTACTGATTTCATTCTAATTCCACATCACAATGCTTTCAGATTGAAGTGATCAATTGTAAAATACGTAGAAGAAAATTAATATTAAGTGTAATAAATATCTCGAACGACCATTGTATATACATTGGACAACATCAAAAGAAATAGCAACAAAAAAATCTTTGAAGAGCTTGGAAAACCTGCGGCATTTTTAGGAGTTAACAAAGGACTGCGAAGTCTGGAGAAGATTGATAAGAATTACTGACAAAGTTGTTGAAGATGAGAATTCACACTGATTTGCAGTCTGCTTTCAAGTTGAAAAAAGTTTCCATGTTATGTCTCTTTATAAATACAGGTCACTAAATAAAACTTCTTCACTTGCCTTGATAAAATACATCAAGAAGCAAAACGCGTCGTATATATATATATATATATATATATATATATATATATATATATAGATATATATATATATTGTGCACTTTACGTTTTTTTTCTTATTTTAGCCGATTGTTTTGTTCTTTTTTATTCTTTCGACGAGGAATTACGACACTGGACGGCTTACTCAGATGTTCTTAGTTATTTGCTCTTTTTTCCAAATTTTCCTTGCAAATTATACTATCTTTTTTTTTTTTTTTTTACACTACTAGTCGAGTATATATATATATATATATATATATATATATATATATATATATATATATATATAAGGCTGAAGCACTAATATCCCATGGTTATAATTTATTACATTGGAATTGTAATCATGATCCAATTCATCACACCTACAAATTCAAAAAGAAATCGGAAAAAATTGAAGAGCTTGGAATACGTGCGCCAATTTCGGGAGTTAACAAAGGACTGCGAAGTCTGGAGAAGATTGATAAAAATTATTGACAAAGTTACTGAAGATGAAAAATCACACTGATTTGCAGTCTGACTTTAAGTTGAAAGAGTTTCCATGATACGTCTGTTTATAAATACAGCTTACTAAATAAAACTTCTTCACTTGTCTTGATAAAGTTCCTCATGAAGCACAACGCGTTGTCATAAAACTTTTCCTCTTGTCATTTCTCATATCAATTTATATGCATATATAAAGTGCTCAATACACTAAATATATAAATATATATATATATATAAATATATATATATTCATCTATAGACAGACTGTTTCGCTGTATCACAGCTCATCAGAGTAGCTAGACGTCCGGTTGACTCCAGCTAGGATCGAAACCCGACTAAATTGGCGCCCGTCGTAGATTCTACCACTAAGCCGTTGGCGCACGGTGAAGGCGAATTTAAGTGTATTTATTTTAGATAGAGACTGACTGTTACATAATTTTCATTTTGATAAAAATACCTGGTTAGCGCTATACCTGGCCTTGTCCATATGTTTTACGAGGATTACTGTTTTTGAATTTAAAAAAAAAATATATTGTATTTAAAGTAGATGTAATTTATTATTTATATTTAAAATAAACGGTGAATAATATTTTAATTTTATATTAAAAATGGGGTTTAATTTTATTTCACTAATAATATATATGAAAATAAACTTAAAACTATAAAAATAATATTATTTAGAATAGGCGGGATTTATATTTAATATGAACATAAACAGGTACGCTTGGTTGAGGAATAACTTGTATATTTATTAACATGTACTTAATAGCTCTGTTATATTATATCGTGCACCATTTTATTAAAATCAGCACTCAATATGCAATATATATATATATATATATATATATATATATATATATATATATATATGTATATATATATATATGTGTGTGTGTAACGAATGCACGGCCGCAATTTTCGACGGATTTGCACCAAAATGTACATGCACATGCTCCAAATTAGCTAGAAGGCCAAGACCGACATCGATAGTGGAAATAATCGATTTTTTCATGCTTCTACGTCAGTTTTCATGTAGTTTGTGGCCATTTTCTACTGGTCAGAGTGAGTGTCTATAGCTGACTGCCTCGAATAGTCAGGAAGATTCTACTGGCCCGCGTGAGAGCCAACAGCTGACTGACACGAATGTTAACTAGCATGCTAGCTTGTAAAAAAAAAATCGATAGCTGAATTCGTCACAAGTGGGAAAAATTTAAATCTGCATGGCACTATACTATAATTGGCCCATTCGCAACGTTGATTCTGATTCCGCAGAACTAGGTTGGGTGTGAAAAAGTATTTATTGTTAACATTCTTTTTTCATTCGGTTTTTCCAGTTTCGAGTCCTTTTTTAAGGCTGATCGTTTTGTGTTCATTTTGTTTAGTTCTTTTTTTGTAACAGATTTAATGTTTAGTATAGAGCTTAGAAAAAATTCGCAGTGATAGGCAGAGATAGGCAAGAAGTAAGACATGTAGCAACATCAGCACGGCAAAGGGCACTCCTTTAAAGGCAAGGAAGGGCAAAAATATTTTATGTCTAGTGATAGCGATTGTGTATGAGTTGTACGATTTTTAAATCAAGCACGGGCAACGCCGGGCCATGTATGCTATATATATATATATATATATATATATATATATATATATATATATATATTATTAAATATAATATTGACAATGAATGTCTATTATATCTGATCATGAGCCGTTCTAAATTTCGTATGTTTGGTTTAATTTCGTGTGCAAATAAACACAAAAATTGTTTAACATTTGAATATTTTTATTAACCTGTTTCTTGATCAAAGCTTTCAGCTCACATGAGCCTTCTTCAGAGTGGTAATACAGACATCTAAACAAAGATATCCACCAGCAAAACTGATATTCTGTTATGTTGACAGAGAAGATTGTTATGCGACGATATGCAGGTCGTAAATTCACGATGCGGTTCTATGACGTCGTATCACTTGAGAGAACGAAATATTAACGACAGAACCATACCTAGAAACAATGAACTGTATTGTGACTAGTGGTTTGCTTTGTTTTAATGTAGATGGCCTCCAGTATCTGAAGGTTCTTTTTACTGTGTGTATGTGTGAGTATTATTGTGTTATCAACTAATATATGTCTAATAATATGCACATAGCTATGTTTTTCTAAGAAATGTTGTTTAATAGAACTAAGATTAGAAAGGTAACAGGTTAGTCTACGGGAGACGGTGGTTGTAGCAAAACCAATATATATACTGGGTTTATTATTAGTATCAGGGATATCATCTATGAATTAGCATGTAAAATGATACACTACGTTGGTTTTTTGTAGAGGATTTAGTTGTGTGGTTATAAGGTTATTAGAGACTATGTGGTCAATTATTTAAAATTTTTAGAATATATGATGAGTTTAACTTGTTTATTATTATTAATGGGTTTAATATTTCTACCTATTATGTTGTTTCATGGTGTTGGTAATTATTATACATTTGGTTACAATATTATAATTAATAGTATTATATTTATTTTAACATATACTATTATTATTAATATTATCAATTTGGTTAGAGATATTATTAAGTTTATTTAGATACATTTTAATTTGTTGTTAAAAGACGGAATTAGGAAATCCATTATTAACAAGTTTTTGTTTAATGTTATGTAATTAAGAATATATTATTTGTGTGCGTTGGATTAAGTTTTTTTTTTTTTTATAAATGCTAACTTATATTGTCGGGGGAATTCACTATTTGTTATACCGGAACATACCTATTCTATTGTTAATAGACTCTCCCACAGATAATAAGTAGTAGTAGCAGTGGCCAGTTGAGCTCAGTGGAGTTGAGTGAGTCAGTCGATGTCGGACATTAAAGTATCAACCACCACAACTAGATTGCTGCGTCATTAACTATTATTTCAAGTTCCTAACGTTTTGTACGTCGGACTCTTTTAGGACCGACTTAGTGAAATACAAGCCTCCACTGTGAAAACTACTCTACAACACTATTATAATTAAGAAGACACAGGTTAATGCTTGTAGATTTCCTCTATAGATAAGTAATAAATTAATGTGTGCTGGACTCAATAAATATATCAAGGAATGGAATTTTTATAATTAATATTAAGTTCTAATGTAAATCTGTGGACGGAGAAAACTTTTAAATTTGTTTTTAAGTTGGGTAATTTGATCAATACTTTTAGCTAAAATTAAAATGTCATCTATGTATCTGTTGTGGATTCCGGGATGAAATCCGGTCTCAAATGAATGACAAACGCAGGAATGAAATATACAAATAAATGTATTGACGTAATAATACAATTGGTAATACGGTTAGTAGATCCAGAAATGCGGTTAGTATCAATAATAATATATATATAGTCTGAGAAATTCAATATCGAAGTATGACTTCCTTCTGAGTCTACGTGCTCGCAACTGTGACTCCTACAAAGCGGTTACCTCACTCACTCACTGTATCACTGTCACTCCTGGGTATTCACCGGCAGCAGTACAAGTACACACTGGGCGAGTCCACTTGTATGAAAAAGGGTGGACCCCTTAACAGTATCATACATATATAGGGGGTTTATTGACGTCATTAATTATTTTATTTTCTAAATGTGCGATATAATAATTAGAAAAAAGGGGACTATAGGAGATCCCATTGCCATACCATCTATTTGAATATAAATATTAACTAGGGGTCATGCAATTGTACTTGAGTAGTACATGCTAATAATAGTTTTTTTTTTTAAATAGTGGGTTTAATATTGATAAGGGGGAGAGAAGTGTCATTGTATACATCATGAAAAATGACGTCAATCGTTTCATGGACAGGGACATTAATAAATAAATTGTGTACATCTAAAAATGCGATTATTTGGTTGTTCGGTTTTACACCATGAAGAATTTGTATAAATTCATTTGTGGAGTTAATACAAGATTTACTTTGGAGCTAGGCAGTAATTTCTTAAGGGATTTTGAAAGTAGGTATTTGTGAAATGATAGGTCGGAGGGGATGATCATTTTTAAGGATTCTTACATTACCATAAACGTAGCCAGGTTGATAGTCACATATAATCTTTTGAAGTTTATAAGATCCTATTTCAGCATTGTTAGCAGTAATGAGTTTATTGATATGGTTTTTAAGTTGGGAGGTGCTGTTTTTGTTTAACTTTTAAATTTGTTATGATCGCCCAAAATGGCCTGTAATTTTGAGTGCTACTCATGTTTGTTTAAAATAACGAAAGTATTAGTTTTTTCAGCTCGTCAGATAACAATCAGGTCAGTTATGTGCCATGCGTGATACACGCTTAGGCGATCATGTATCTTTCAATACATGACTGACCATGCAGACTTTTTTTTCCCCGCAGAAGGTTGTCATTTCTTTCTGCGGAAGAACAGTTGCCATCCAAGGCTATAGAACCCGGTATGTCCTGCTGTTTACTCATAGCTGGAGGAGAAGATGTACGAACTTTTTCCCAAGATTATTAGCACGACTAGAATTCGAACTCGACTCTGCGATTCCTCCATCCGAGCCGCTATCCATTACTCCCCCGGATAACAATACTGTTTTTATTTTTTTAGTTGTTTGGCTGCTTTTATTAAAGGAGTGTTTATAATCCCATTCGGATTTTTATGATAACGGTTTTTAATAGATTCGGCTTTAAGTAATTCTTTTAAACATAGCTGTGTAGTAATATGTTGTCTTGTTCCAATAGAAGTATTTGTTGGTATATAGCTTCAATTTGCATTTGTTTAAACATTAAATTATGTATCTATGCGGTATGAAGATTTGGTCCAAGATTAAGGAGTTCCATTTCATTTGGAGTGAGTTGTTAATCCGATAAGTTAATAAAGTTGATGCTTAGTGAAAGTATTTTTCTTTTATATAATTTGTTTTGCTTTTTTGGGATGACTTTCTTATGGGATTCATTTTCCTTTTGCGTCGTATTATAAAATAAATCCAATATTTCCTTTATTTTTCAAGTTGTTTTATTGAATTTCTTAGTGGTTAATTACCTGTCGTCTTTCTGTTCTTAGTTCTGTGAAACAACATATCTTAGAAAAACATAGACATGTATTAGTTGATAACACAATAATACTCACATATACACAGAGTAAAAAGAACCTTCAGATATTGGAGGCTATCTACATTAAAACAAAGCAACCTACACTCAACAAAATTACATTTCAAACTAGTCACAGCATATTACATTGCATCTAGACATATGGTTCTGTTGTTAATATTTCGGTCTCTCACGTGGTATAACGTCAGAGAACCGCATCATGAACTTACGACCTGCGTCTGCTATTCCGCGACCGTTATCGACGCATAGCAAACTTCTATATCAAAATAACATAATATCATATTTGCTGGTGAATATTTTTGTTTAAATGCCCGTATAACCACTCTGAAGATGGCTCATGTGAGTCGAAAGGTTAGATCAAGGAACAGTTTAATTAAAAAAAATATCCAAATGTTGGATAATTTTTGCCTTTATTTTCAACCGTTTAGAACGGCTCTCGATCAGACATAATAGATAATAATTCATTGTCTGTTATATTTAATAATATATGTTAAATAATGATCTGCTGTCCCAATACACTAAACACATAGCCCAGTGTATAAAGGCGTTGATTAGATCCAGTGATTAAAACCTAAAGAGTTGTGAGTTCAATACCAGGCTACAGCAGTAGTGAACCAAAAAACTTGGAGAGCTGAGTTAAAGGGAAATAACCGAGACATCCGGAAGAGGCATGGCACGTGGAACTAGAACAATCTACCTCGGTGGTCGAAATAAAGGATTCAGTTTGAAATTCCAATCACCTGAAGAAGGCCGGAGCGTACAACGGCCGAAACGTTGTGAATATGGCAGTGCATTTGAGGATAACACTCTGAATAAAGTAAATAATATATTTTTATTAAAAAATTCCAACAATACATATTCATAGTAAAATGACCAGCAATACATTTTATACTAGAATTACTAATAATATATTTTATATCAAAATGACCCACCATACATTTTATCAGTAGCTGAAGGCATACAATTGCATTCAACATTTATTTAGTTGAAGCCATAAAGTTGTGTTCAAAATATTTATATTTTGACATTAAATAACCCATTGAGGTATTGATATGCCGTTAAACAACACCAACCAAGCAACGATACATTTTTAAAGAAACAGTACATATTTATAGTTAAATTAGTAAGAATTCATTTTTGGAAGAAAGAAACCAGTAATGCATTTTATAGATTTCGGCATTAATTAACCCAGAGAGATGTTGATATGCCGCTAAACAAAATCACACACCCAATCATCATAATTATAATTTATTTTCATCGTAAGGATATACGAAGAGAAAGAGAAAACACCAGTCCCATTGGCGCCAGTGAATGATTTCAAATGTTGTTTGACCCGGTAGGCAATGAATCTTCATTTGAGAAGCTTTCGTGTTAACAAACAAGACAATACTTGTTGCAGTCCGTATATCAGGGACATCAAAATCAAGTAGATACGCCAATGTAAATATCTGAATAGTTTCATAACGAAAGATTGATTGATTTATTTGTTATCGACACCTCTTTGGGTTATTTAATACCAAAATCTAAATATTTTGTAAGCAATATTAATTTTAAAGATAATAAAAGTTTAGTGATACAAGGTCTAACTAATTAACACATTGCTGGGGGGGGGAGAAGAGGCGGATGCTCCCATATCCTTTCCCAAGGAAATTTCCGAATAAGTGAATATAATGAAACCATCTGGAATTGGCACTCGGTTCGCCGACTAACAATTCCGAAACATTATCCGTTACGCCACCCGCACATCCAACCTTACAGTATGTGGTATTTAAGAGGTCACCCACTAGGAAATCCTTTACTTCGGTGATTCAACGGGAACCGGTTTTTCAACGTGTTGTATCCTTAAAAAGTTTACAAAAAGACAAAGTTAGTACTCGAGTGGAAGGAACAGGAACACAGTCGTAAATGGAAGAAAAGGAGGTTTTATTGTAAAAGAGAATGCACTACTGAAAGAACAGGGAGTCGACTAACACTTCCCGAAGCCAGTTAGACTGATAGACAGACTGGCTTTGGTATGTCTTGTGCACACTACATATATTACTGCTATAGCCAGTCCACAATAGGTATAGGGAGAGTAAAACATTCCATTACAACAGAGGGATAGAGAATGAAAAGATTTTAGACGGAAACGGAAACTGAATCCTAAACAGGAAACAATGGATAATCCTCTACTCCTGTGCAAAAGACTGAGGAGGAGTGTGAACCGGACGAAGTAAATAGTGTACATAATACCTCATCTCAGCAATATAGACAGATACTAAAGGGCCGAAACGTTGTGATAAATATAGCGGCAAATATTTGGACAATAATCCGAATAATGTAAATAGTGTACATATTACCTTATCTCAGAAATATAGACAGATACTGAAGGGCCGAAAGGTTGTGATAAATATGGCAACAAAGATGAGGACAATAGTCCGAATAAATGTCATCTCAGCAAATAGTGTAAAGGCCGAAATACCTCATCTCAGCAATATAGGCAGATACTGAAGGGCCGAAACGTTGTGATAAATATGGCGACAAATATGTGGACAATAGTCCGAATAATATAAATAGTGTACATAATACCCTATCCCAGAAATATAGAGATACTGAAAGGCCGAAAGGTTGTGATAAATATAGCGATAAAGATGAGGACAATAGTCCGAATAATGTAAATTCTGTACATAATACCTCATTTCAGAAATATAGACTGAAATTAATTTTCGTTTTTTAATGAAAGGTAAGGTGGATCCAAAACATTTGCCCGTAATGTACGTTTGATATAAGATACACCAGAGAATACCTCGATAACACAAGAAGAATCAAATATCAATTTACAAACGCAGCATGTTTTGCTTCAGCGCTTTTCGAGGTAAGCATAGCACTGGTCTCAATAACGGAGAATGAAGAGGGTTCTTTTTTTTTTCTTTATATTTAAGGAAATAAAAATCCAGAAAGGGAAAAGACACTATTCCGGAAACTCTATGTAAACAGATGTAAACCGAAAGCAAATGATAAATACATTCAGATTTATTTCTAATTTCGTAGTAACATCGGGTGAATGTAGCTATTCATGTGTGAGAAAAAAATGTCATTATGTTGTTTAAGTATTTTATCTTAGCACTTTATCTTTGATTTTGGCGCCGTTTATCAGGCAAAACAAAAATAAAACAAACAAAAAGATCAACGTTAACGGAAAAGAAAGGGAAAAAGAAAAAAATATATATACATGTATTGTCAAATGACCGGATGTATTGTAGCGTCTTGTCTTGTCGAACGTAATTTCAATGAAGAAATGAATTGAATAAACATATATATTTTTTTTTTCTCAATAATTTTGTAGTTTTTAAACTTAATAGTGATTAAATTTGGATTTTAAAATTGCCAGTTTTAATTTTAATATTAAATTTTATCATATAAATTTATAATTATTAGTTAGTATAAATTATTTTTAATATTCCACGTATTTAAAGATCTGAATAGCTATTATAGCAGGATTTCGTTGTCAAGCTTTTGAATCTTTCTATACTTCGTTTTTGATTGGTTATTCTAGCTTTTGTAACAATGTTTCCCCCAGTGTAGGATCGTTAATTAATCTGAAACTTTTAAAACCATTTATTTTCTTTTCAACATCATCACTTGATAAGACACAGAGTGTGTTGAAACAAAATGGCTATTTTTGTAGTGATTTTATAACATACTTATGTTATAATTAAAAAAAAAATTAATTATATATATATATATATATATATATAAAGAAATATAGTCTTAAGATGTGCTATATTTATGGGATAGAGTGCTCAATATCAGAGATAGAGCGTGTGTAAATATAAAAGTGAACATAGGAGTCAACACTTCGAGGCGACAGGCTGTTTCATGCTAGACGCAATCGTCAGCATGTCGCCTTTAATGTTGACTTCAATGTTCACTTTTATATTTCATTTTTCGCGTTCGACTTATGAGGGTCAAGCAGATCAGTTTCCAGGAAACTGACAGCCCGACACCAGCATATGAGATTTAATTATAGTGGTGAAGGTTTCGTGCAAGACCAGCCGAACTTTTTTAAGAGCCGAATACAGAGACCTGGTGTACTACGTGCCACAAGGTCCCCAAACGACCGCCCTCAGGTTTTGAATTCAGAGGCACGGTAGAGTAATGGATATCTGCTTGGATTGAGGAATCGCAGAGCCGAGTTCGATTCCAGGTTGAATCCATTACATTCACTTACGTGCTAATACCCTCCAGCTATGGGTAAAATAGCAGGACAGGCTGGGTTCTATAGCCTTGGATGGCATCTGGTCTAGGAGAAGTATGTATCTATATATATATATATGGGCAAACATGTTTTATTGAATATGTTAGACAAATAAATAGTTTATGAATTATTTATTTAGTTTTTCTAATATACTTACATTTTTTTATTTCGTGAGAGTCAAGGAATGTTAAATTTTTCCGTAGTGTCAAGGCACCGGTAATATAAATGCAACAAAATATCAACATATTTACAAGTAAGGCGAATACGCTGTACGAATCTTTAAACACTATGTTTCTACTGTACATCCTGAAAAACATGGAAAACTTACAATATATTACAGATAGCTATTATATTGAGAGTTACTTTCTCCGAGGCTATAGAACCAATTTTTTCCTGCTATTTACCCATAGCTGCGGAGAGGACAAGAAGAGGATTCATACCTTTCCAAGGTTATTCGCACGTAAACGAATCCGACTGGAATTCGAACTCAGCTCTCCTATTCCTCAGTCCGAGCTGCTATCCATTAGTAACCATTTCCGTGGCTTCAGTGTTTAAGGTGCTGGAAAAATGGTTGGTTCGTGTACCGCGTCTGTAAGTACCTGACTCCTGCTAATTTCTCTACGTTGAGAAGAGCCATATCCGGACAAAAATGGAATACTGCTGTCATATATGGGAATTAGATGACCTGGCTTCTTTTTCTAGCTTCGATAGAGTCCAAAAGAGCCGCCACTTCCTTCTGGGTGACGGAATAATCTTCACCCCGTTATCCCTTTTTCACAGACGAAACATTGCAGGTTTTCGCTGTTCGATTATTATTTCTATTGTGACGTCGTCCCCCGGTCGCAACGCCAACTGTGACGTTCTATCCTGATCTACCACGGCGCCAGTTGTGACATGGCCGTTCTAGGGTCCTATCCCGGTCACGACACCAGTTGTGACGTCCCTAAACAGCACCAATTGTGACGTCTTCGCCGCGGCGCCAGCTGTTCGCTCCTCACTGCTCCGTCCGGGTGTCGCTGCTCCAAACGTGACGTTCGGCTGTCGCATCAGTCGTGTTGTCTCGTACTGTGACGACCAACTGGCTTGGTATCAGTCGCGGCACCCAAATGTGACGTTCTAACCTTTTGGTGATTCGGGTGGGAATCTGGTTAGATTTGATATCAGCCTCGCCGTTCCCAACTAGCTTCCAACGCCTGGTTACCAAGGTAACTGCACTGATCCCCAGTCTGCCTACCCACGTTATGAATTGATCTTAGACAGACGAGATCAAACAGGGGTTGGGGCCGTAATGCAAATTGAGTTCAACGGGGGTGATAACACACAAATATGCATAAAAGAAAATAAAATGAAAACTCAAAAAGTTCAAAGTATCAAAGAAAAAGGTAACAAACTTTATGTCTAGTTGTTCGATACATAGGACTGCATCTATCTCCCGACCCGTTCTGTGGATTGTGACACCTCGCTTTCGCTAGGCAAGTTTTAACGCTTCAAGTTGTCTGCTCTCTAAGAAATTTGTGTTTCGGTGTGTCTTTGGACGAAAGTCGAAAAACTTATTTCTGTAGTCTAGTTCTAAGTGGCTCTTCAAAATAATTGTTCTTGGTTGAAGAGGAGTCCAAAATTTTGCGTGAATCTTGGTCAGCTATCTTGAACTATCATCTCTGCCGCCAGGGCTGAACTAACTGTCTTCTGCCCGCCAGGGTCGAACGAACTAACTCTGCCCACCAGGGTCGAACGAACTACTCGGCACTCATCCCTGCCGTCGGGGCGCGAACTAACTGTCTTCTGCCCGCCAGGGTCGAACGAACTAACTCTAACTTTTTTCTCACTCCCACTTTCTCACCATGCTTCTGAGGGGCGTGAACTGCCCTCCTCACTTCTTCGTAGCGGCTTCTCATACTTATACTCTGGATAGGGGCGTCGGCAGTCTTCTTCGTGCGTCACGTGACCACTCTCGGCCAATGAGGTCTTGGTCGGGTATCTTTCCTTCTCCTTCGTGCGTCATGTGATCACCACTTGGCCAATGACGTCTTAGTCGGGCGTGAACAACCCGCGGCTTTGTTTTGGAAAAGAAATACCTTGTTTAACTAAAAAAAAAAATTAATGATCTCTCCTCTTTCTCTCTCTCCTTCTCTCAATCGCCGTTATCATGAACGGATAATGTGACAACTCTTTGTTCAACACGTGGCTTTTGTCAAGCAGTTTATCGGTAATGCATCAGACGGCTGGATTTTCCGACATGGTCTAAGAAAAGAATTTTCTCCAAGTTCTCAGCCAGTCTGAGGTCTCCAAGGCAGCACTAAAAACATTTCATTTTCGTTCGGTTCATGTGTCTGATAACAAAATTTTATTATCGCAGGGTAAAAGTCTGTTTTGTCGAAAAAAAGCTTAACTAGTGAAACTACTTGTGTGGGATTTTAATTTTCCATACCCAGCTAAGGCTCCAAGCTACACCTGTGTTTTGTCAATTATCAAAATCTAGCGTTTTCAAGTGGACTTTCTTTGGTGAACATTTCTTGATAACAGAATTCCATTCGCGCGGACAAGTGGGGAAATCGGTCAATGCTTGCTCGCAGGTGGTTTTTAATTTTGATAGTAAGATGTTTTCTCATACCAATAGTTTAGATAACACTTCCCTACCCACTCAATCTCATTGTCATTGTAATGACACTCTTTTCGCTATTTGACACTTATCCAAAATAACCCTTTTCTTTTTTATTGCCTCTTAAGCCGTGTGTGTGTGTTCACCTGTGATCCGTCTCGCATTACTTTTTTCTTTTCCCTTTCTTCTTTTTCTTTCTTTCAAATCGCCTGGATGCATGGTGCCACATATGGAAAGTGTTAAGAAGAAACTACATTGCATCATTTCACCACGATTAAAACCCTCCATGCCACGCCCATTGGAGCGAATCACCCTTCCTATTCCATTGTTGAGATGTGCGTTCAACTATGTGCTCAATAGAGTAAGATTCCACAAAGCGCAGCTTTGCGGAACCCACTGCCAAGAGCATGATTTCCTGATCAGTCTTAACCGGTTCAAGTCTAGAGCTGACTTATCCTCTCCATATGTCCCCATAGACTTTACCACTTACTCTGTAAATCTCTACCTCGAGCTGATTTTGGGCCTTGTACACGCTGAATATCTTATATAATATTTTCTATCTGTTTTGTTTTTGAATGTCTACTCTTGGAATTATCTATGGCCATAATTGTTTTGGTTGCTTTTGAAACCAGATGTTTGTAATTATGTATAAATATAATAACTTCTCTCTGTTTTGTTTTTGTGTGTCTACTCCTGGAATTTTCTATGGCCACAGGTGTCTTGGGTGCTTTTGAAACCAGGCGTGTAAGCATTTGGTCGTCTTCAGTGCACTTTTCGTATCAGTTTTCTTCATTTTCCTTGCATGCGTTTTTACCGATTATTTCACTGACACGTTCTTTAAGTGCCAATGAGATAATCGGTAAAATGGCTGATGGCCAACTACACGAAAGCGTCTCTCTGCGCCAATTTTGTCTCAGGCTTTCCACTAACCTGAGGTGGAACAACTACATTGAATCGATAGCTTCATATACTTCAAGGAAATTTGGTTCTCTGTGTCGCGCCAGAAGTAAGTTTTTTCTCGTCTGAGTCCCTCCTTCACATCTACAAATCTACCATTCGTCCTTTCATTGGATACTGTTGCCATATATGGTCTGGTGCCATATATGGTCTGGTGATCCTGCTGTTCATCTCGACAAAATCCAGATCCGGATATGCAATATGATCGGTCCTGATCACGCATCTCGCCTACAGTCACATTCTCACAGACGTACTGTGGCTTCCCTCTGTCTTTTCTACAAGTATTTTCATGGCAACTGTTCTGACGTTCTACTTTCACTGTTAAACAAATCTGCATGAATTTAAGCGTGCTACTAGGTTGATATCTCGGTTCTATCCTTTCACTGTCGAAACAGTTAAATGTAGCCGTCTTTTCTACTCCAACAGTGGAACTCCTATCGTCTAATTTGCTTGTCTGATAGCTATAATCTTATGCGTCTCGATGTACTCAATGTAGGCCAGCCATAACTTTGCTCTTCTTGATTTTCTCCTGGAAAGAAGCTTTTGAGTTCATAAATCAGAGTATCGAGTACTCTCTGCAGTTTCACCAGGGGGGTGGGATGAAGATTTGCCAATGTCATTAATACTGATCACCTGCCCTTGGAGTTTATTATACAAACCGTTGATTTTACCCACGTCAGACTGTTTTAGTTTATTTTACGGAAATTATCTTGAAACATATCAAACGGACTGCTCACAATAGTTCCTGCAATATCTAGAAGCTCAAATTCATTCTTCGCAGAGGCAAACTCCTCTTCCACGCAGAAAGTAATCTCTAATCAATCTGCTTCGGCTACATCAGCTGAGACCGATAGCTGAGAAGTCAATTGGTCAGCGTCTGTTGGAAGGACAGCATCGATATATTTGCTCATCAAGGCTGCCTGTGCAAAGTAGTGTACCTGTAAATCTCTTGAGACAGCCTTTTCATAAGACTTTTTTTCTTACCGGAAAAAAGTTTTGTTGGGAAGAAAAATCTGAACCTAATTTCCTATCCTGGGAAAGATGGTTAAAACATATATATATATATATATATATATATATATATATATATATATATATATATATATATATATATTATGCAACACTCTTCGGCAAATCGAATCGAGTTCTCTCAGTCACTGTGTGTTTATCTAAAAATAAATACGCATAAATTCACCTTCATCCCTGCCGTGTGTCGCCAACGGCTTAGAATCTCCGACTGACACCAATTCAGACGGGTTTCGGCCCTAGCTAGCGACAATTGGATGTCTAGTCAGACTGATGAGCTTTAATGCAGCGAAACTATCTGTGAGTGACTATATATATATATATATATATATATATATATATAAGTTGTAAGCGCATGGATGTGAAGGACTTACAGGTGAAAAAATAAATAACTTCTTTCCAATTCTATTAAAGACATATATGCTAGTAAATGTCTCATAGTGCCCAAATATGTGGCATCTTCCTCGGAAGATCCCAGCCATTAAGAACACAAGAGCAATATAGATATTCAGAAACAGTTACTTATTTTATTGCACAATCGGGAAACGTAACATCAAATACTAATGTTAAATAGTAGTTAGCAGACTATTACTTATTAGAGAATTGTATTTCTACTCTGACTTCTTCATTTTGACCTTTGAGGTCAGATACAAGAAAACAAAGAAAGTCGATTGTGATTGACTAAAACTATCATGGGAAAAATCAAATGGATTTCAGGGAGCCAGTTGTTACACGTCTAACAATGAATACATTTGAAATTCGCGATTGAGAACTTGCTCCCCAATGAGGATGGGAAAGCAACAGCACTGTCTAGTTAGAAATGTACACGTTGATGTGTTGAATAGAATAATTAAAATTCCCTTGTTGAAGTTCTCATTTATCTCCAAACAGAACAACGAGCGATCACCGGCTGTGAGAAGTAGAAAGCGACGTCAATGTGATTCGAATCGACACCGTCAACCAAGACTACCCTCAGAACGAAAGGGCTATATAACACTAAATATTAGAAATTGATAACGCAATTTTTGAATAACTCGTCGACATGTTTGAAATGAACTATGCATGAAAGCCACTGAATATGAAAGTAAATTATTCAAGTGGCTAAGAACGATGTTTCACCTTAGCAACTATTATTTGTAAAGAAAAAATCTAAACTACTGATGTCAAATAATAGCAGACTATTACTTTTTAGAGAATTGTATTTCTACTCTGACTTCCTTATTTGAACTTTGAGGCCAGATACAGGAAAACAAAGGGAGTCAATTGTGATTGAATAAATCTATCATGAAAACCATTTACACGTATAAGCTATTCAAATGGCTACGAACGTTAGCACCTATTTATTGGAAAGGAACAATCTCAAATACTAATGATAAATAATAGCAGAATATTATTTTTAGAGAATTGTATTGTAGTGGCTATGAACGATGTTTAACCTTAGCACGTTTTGTTTTTTTTAAAAAGAAACGATCTCAACCGCTAATGATAAATAATAGCAGACAACTACATTTTAGAGAATTGTATTTCTACTCTGAGTTCCTTATTTTGAATTTTGAGGTCAGATACAGTGAAACAAAGGAAGTCGATTGTGATTGAATAAATCTACCATGAACACCATTTACACGTGTAAACCATGCAAGTGGCTACGAACGATGTTTCACGTTAGCACATATTTTTTAATGAAACAATGTCAACTACTAATGTTAAATAATAGCAGACAATTATTTTTAAGAGAATTGTATTTCTACTCTGAGACCCTTATTTTGAGCTTTGAGGTCAGATACAGGAAAACTAAAAAAGTCGACGGTGATTGAATAAATCTATCATGAAAAACATTTACACGTCTAAACTATGCAAATGGCTAAGAACGATGTCTCACGTTAACATCTATTTTTTAGAAAGGAACAATCTCAAATACTAAGGTTAAAAAATATTAGACTATTATTTTTAGTGAATTGTATTTCTACTCTGACTTCCTTATTTTGACATTTGAGGTCAGATACAGGAAATAAAGGAAGTCGATTGTGATTGAATAAATCTATCATGAAAACAATTTACACGTGTAAACTAAACTATTTTTTGTAAAGAAACGATATTTAATATTAGCAGACTATTACTATTTCGAGAATTGTATTTCTACCGTGATTTCCTTATTTTGAACTTTTAGGGTCAGATGCAGGAAAACGATGTGATTGTGATTCAAACGTTAATTTACACGTGTAAACTATTTTTCGCGAACCTAGAAAGGAACAATCTCAAACTAATGTTAAATAATATCAGACTATTATTTATTAGATGATTGTATTTCAATACTGACTTCCTTATTTTGACATTTTCGATGCAGGAAACAAAGGAAGTCGATTGTAATTGAATAAATCTATCATGAATACCATTTACACGTGTAAGCTATCGCTACGAAACCTTAACACCTAATTTTTAAAAGAAACGATTCCACTAATAATGACAAATAATAGCAGAACTTTTTAGATTATTAGATTTTTCCTTATTTTGATCTGTGAGGTCAGATACAGGGGAATAAAGGAAGTCGATTGTAATTGAATAAATGTATCATGAAAACAATTTACACGTGTAAACTATAAGTTGCTGGGAACGATGTTTCACGTCATCATGTTTTTTTGAAAGGAACAATCCCAAATACTAATGTAAAATAATAACAGACTATTACTTTTAGATTATACCTGATTTCCTTTATTTTGACTTTGAGGTTATGCAGGAAATAATGAAAAGTCGATTCAAGTAAATTGATCATTAAATACCATTTACACGCAAACTATTCAGCTACGAACGGTGTTTACCTTAACACCTAATTTTGTAATGAAACGATCTCAACTACTAATGATAAATAATAGCAGACAATTACTTTTTAGAGAATTGTATTTCTCCTCTGACTTCCTTATTTTGAACTTTGAAGTCAGATACAGGAAAAGAAAGTATGTCGATTGTGATTGAATAAATCTATCATGAAAACAATTTACACGTGTAAACTATGCAAGTGGCTGCGAACGATGTTTCACGTTAGCACCTATTTTTTTTGGAAAGGAACAATCTCAAATACGAATGTTAATTAATATCAGACTATTACTTTTTTGATTATTGTATTTCTATTCTGACTTCCTTATTTTGACATTTGAGGACAGATTCAGGAAAACAAATGATGTCGATTCTTATTGGCTGAAACTAATGTGAGAGAGCAACCCCAATGTCTATTTAGAAATGTACTCCTCGACGTGTTGAATAAATTAGTGAACTTAAAATTCTCTTTTTGGAATCATTTTTTTTTTTTTTGCAAAGAAATTGGTGCTTAGAAAAACGCCTTTTAAAAAAAATCCCCAAGTTGCCCTACACGGAAGCCACTAATCTGCCACTTGGCGGCGTGATACTGCGTGACATGCTACTAGTGTTTACTGCTGGTGGCCCCTGGCGTGTTCATCTCGGCAATGTTACCACTATCGTGCCGCTAGAAGCCCACCGCTTAATGTCAACAGAAGACCGCTGGCGTTTTTACCGGTGGTTCGAAAGTGTGCCAGTAGCGGCTTAAGTGTAGGTTGGATAAGAGAGGTGTTTTTTTTTTCTTGCAGTTGATAAAATTCAGCTTCCCCTCATATGAACTTGACTTGGTAACATTTTTTCCGGGTACACCTTATATTCACTTTAAATCGACAAGACTATATCTAATAAATCGATTTTAATCTCTTTGTTTTCTTTACGATAAGCATTATTTTCAATTTTTTTAATCATTTAACCCCAAGCAAGGCAGGAATGCCACTGGTACGCAGAGCTTTACAAGGAGTGAAAACGAGAGAAATGAGTGAGCATATGTAACATTATAGATCATTCTTTGGATTTTGTCAAGCACCTCGAGCAGGAGCATCTGACCAGATATGGCAACAGCATTCAATGCACGGACTCAAGTTAGATTTGTAAATGTCCAAGATGGACTGTAACGAGAAAATCTTCTGGTTCGACACAGTGACCTGATTTTCGTTTTGATATACGTTCTCTGAGTGTAAATATACTTGTTCAGATAATGAAATTAATGTCTATCGACCTAGACAAACGAAAGTCTTAAGCACGCGTTTTTACTAAAGTAAGATTTATAGTAATAAAAACAATCAAGATTAATGTCATTTTTTATTTGTGTTTTTAATTTCTTTTGGAGATTTGCTTTACGACAGGGGAGATTAATTTTACTATTTGTAAAAAAAGAAAAGAAAAAATGTGAAGAAATAAAGAAATAAAGAAAGAAATGGGTTGTTAGATTTTCGTTGTCTAGGCCGGTAGACATTAACTCCATCTTTTGAAAACTTAAAAGAAACAAATAATTTTTTTTCACTTCTTTTAATTTTTGGTTCTTTTATGTGCCGTGATTATTCAAGATGTAAGCGATCATGGCCCTCCACATCTTCCTGTCCCTTGTAGCTCTTAATACGTTTTATCTTTTTGTTATTTCTCCCAAATCCTGTTCCACTATCCATTTGCTAAAGCCCATCAAGTATGTTATGCGCTCCTTTCCTCTGTCCCTCTTGCCCTCAATCTGTCCTGTGAGTATCAGATTTTCCAAGCCCTCTTTCCTCATTACGTGACACAAACATTTCAACTACCTCTTCATGATGTTAAGTAAAAGTTTTCTTTTTCTTTCATTTTCTCTCAAGCCTCCTCGTTCTCAATATGTTCGATATACTCAGAATCTTTCTGTAGAACCAAATTCCTGTTGCTTCAAGACTCTTCTTCATGTTTGAGGAAACTGTCTAACATTCACTGCCATACAGGAGGGCAGATATCACGTAACAATCCATATTCTTTAGTTTTACTGTTTGGAAAAAAATCATGAGTGTTCACTGAAACATGTGTAACTACGAAACTAAGGCTTAGTTTCGTAGTTCAGTCAGTTATGTGCCATGTGTGATACACGCTTAGGCAATCATGTATCTTTCGATACATGACTGAGGAGGCAGATTTTTTTTCCTGCAGTAGGTAGCCGTTTTTTTTCTGCGGTAGACCAATTCCCATCCAAGGCTATAAAACCAGGTCTGCCCTGCTACTTACCCATATCATTCAGAAGAAGAGGATTCAGACCTTTTCTCAAAGGTATTAGCACGTAAGTGAATGTAATGGATTCGACTGGAATTCGAACTCGGCTCTCCGATTCCTCAATCCATCGTGCCTCCGTAGTTACACGTGTAATAATGTCAAATTAAAATCCATTAATTACGTAGTTTCGAACGATTATTATAATCAGTTAAACAGACATAATTTCCATTTTATGGTGTTTTTATATGCGTAGCTTAAGTATGGCACAAGGCCGAAAGTATGGGACACTCAGTGTGAATCGAACTCATTATTCAGTCCTAATTTGTCCCCTTTTATGATTACCGTAACACAGTTTTTCTTAATAATTGCAGAATATACATATAAGCTTTTTTATTGTTTTTTATTGATTTTGTTATGATTTGTCCCCTCTCTGCGTAGGTAGTAGTAGTAGTCGTAGTACAGTTCTCCGCGTCCTGAATGTTCGCCAGTTATTCTCTATTTTTGCTTGTCTATCTAATTTGCATACAATACTACAGGTTTATTTTGTTTTTACGGTATATCCACCTCAATGGGTAATTTAATGCCGACAAGAATTTTAGGAAAGGTTCGTATGAATAGAATATGTATTCTTTAGTTTGGTTTATTTTGTTTTACAGCATATACACATCAATGGGTCATTTAATGCCGAAAATAATTTTAGGAAAGATTCGTTTGAATAGAATATGTATTATTCGGTTTGGTTTATTTTGTTGTACAGCATATCAACCACAATGGGTTATTTAATACCGACAAGAATTTTAGGATAGGTTCGTATGACTAGAATATGTATTCTATGGTTTGGTTTATTTTGTTGTACGGCATATCAACCCCAATGGGTTATTTAATGCCGACAAGAATTTTAGGATAGGTTCGTATGAATAGAATATGCATTCTTGGTAAGAAACCAGTTTCGAGATCACGTTCCGTAGATGTATTTTTTAAAGAAGGTTTGTGAGGTGAGTCAAATATATTGCTGGCATTTCTTTTACAAATGTATTGCTGGTAATATTTTTACTATACAATCTATTTTTATGCTTTTATAGTGCTTTGACCCCATTTACCGGGGCGTTAACTATTTGCCCATAGTTGGAACCCTAACAGGCGTTACAGCTACGAGTCAGGGCCGCCTTGGGAACAACATCAATTATGAGGTGTTTCCACGTTCTTCAAAACTTCCCGATCAGAGGCCTTGCTGACAGATATAGTTTATCGTCATACCCAGGGCGGTTCATATTAGGATAATTATTTTTTCAGCTCGCTTCCTGAAATTGACGAAGTCACAAAATCTTCATAAATTAAAGTATTAATGCGATCCAATTATAATCGTTATTTGGATAATCTTGTACGAGGTTTCGTAATTACGAAAATTTAATTGGCGACAAGACAGACACATATATTAAATATCAACCCTAGAGCATTGAATAGTCAACTATAGACACTATTTCTTACCACACCATGTTGAATTGTGTCCTCATGATTGATTTGTTTAACAGCAAATCAACTCCTTATGGGTCATTCAATGCCGAAATTTTCTTTTCTTAGGAACTTTGAAGTAATAAAAATATGGTAAATGTTATTCTGCCTTCATAATAGAGTACTTGGTAGATAATACTCAGCTTTTGTGCAGATGCATATTTGCGTGGACACAATTACTAGAGGCGGTGATATATGTGTTTAATGTTGTAGTTTTGTTGAGGTTATATTTTGGAATAAAGATTGAAGAAAATTACCAACTATCCATATTTAAATCAAAATGACCGACAATATATGGTATCTATAGTTGAAGGCCTATACAGGTATATTTCACCCTACGTCGTTAATTGGTTCTTGAGTTCACGTCTTAGGTCGAAAAATTACTATAAACGGCAAATAAGCGCTCCACGTCGCCTATTACAGTATTTATGATATCTACGTACAGTATTCTAAATAAAATAATTAATTTCCACCTTATTTTCTAACGATACAGCTTTACCCTTGCACTGGGACTTCCAACGATATAGCTTTACACTTGCAATCGGACATTTTTTTCGAAGCTCTAGGCAATGTATTCTAAATCACAATTGAAATGTAATCGAAAGAACGTCATCGTCAGAGCACAGATGTAAACATGTTTGAATTCAAAATCGGTGTTGGAGCAGAAAACAACGCACGAATGCCGCCTGTCAAGAAGTTGAAATGAGAACATCTGCTGAACATTCTTTGTTATGTTATATTTTTGTTTTTGATGATTTTCTGATATATATATATATATGTGTGTACACATATAAATATATATATATATATATATGTGTGTGTGTGTGTGTGTGTGTGTGCGTACACACATACACACGCACACACACTCATATATATAGATGTATATATATATATAGTATACATAATATTATTTATTTGAATATAATTTCATGCGTGTTTATTGTTATTTTATTCTTTTGACTTTTCTAATATTTTAACGGGTGACGTAATCTCAAGTAAAACGACCTAAGACGAGTTTTATTTCTCCACATAATATTTAAGAAAAACCGACGTATCTTCAAAAATGACTTAACTCGAAACGACTTAAGTCGAGCTAGCACTGTATCTATGTTATACCGGAACGTACCTATTTCTATTGTAAATAGACTCTCCCACAGATAATGAGTAGTAGAGAGAATATGGATAATATTATTTTAGAATTTATTTAAATATGATTTTATATGCGTTTATTGTTATTTTAGTGTTTTGACTTTTGTAATATTTCTTAATAGCCAACATAAACTAAAAAAAAACGACGTAAGTCGAGTTTTATTTTTTCATATAATATTTAAGAAAAACCGACATATCTTCAAAAATGACTTAACTCGAAACAACTTAAGTCGAGGTATCACTATAATTGCGTCAGAATATATTTAGTTGAGGACATAAAATTGGGTTAAAAATATTTACATTTCGGCATTAAATAACCCAATCTGGTTGCCAAAGTGGTACCAAACTTGGTACACAAACTGGTCCCAAACCTGCTACCCAAACTTGCTACCAAATTTGTTACCCAAACTGGCATCAAACTTGGTACCAAACTTGGTACCCTAACTGGTACCAAACTTGGTACCCAAACTTAGAAGCCAAAATGGTACCAAACTTGGTACCTAAACATAGTGCCAAACTTGCTACCCAAAAAAGGTATACAAACTTGGTACCCAAGCTGGCACGAAACTTGGTACCAAACTTGGTACCCAAATTTGGTACCCAAACTTGGTACCCAAAATGGTACCAAACAAACTTAGTACCAAACTTGGTACGAAACTTGGTACCAAACTTGGTACCCAAATTTGGTACCCAAACTTGGTGCCCAAAATGGTACCAAACTTGATACCTAAACTTAGTGCCAAACTTGGTACCCAAACTTGTTACCCAAACTGGCACCAAACTTCGTACCAAACTTGGTACCAAACCTGGTACCAAGCTTGGTACCAAACGTGGTACCCTAACTGGTATCAACCTTGGTACCCTAACTGGTACCAAACTTGGTACCCAAACTTGGTACCCAAAATGGTACCAAACTTGGTACCCAAACTTGGAACCCAAATTGGTACCAATGTTGGTACCACAGACTAAAAAACAAAGAACTGTGGCAAAATAACTACAACCACATAACTTAAGGACTTTCAGCTTTTTTGATTCATTAGTTTTCTATGGCTTGTCAACCCTTTGCAGATGCTTTAAAGCCAGAAGATATTTTTAGAATGTACGAATGTCTTTTTTATTTGGGTGGCTTATTAATACAAGTCTTACTATTTAACCCATAGCTGATAGAGAATAGGAAGATTCAAAGCTTTTCACAAGGATATGAGCTCATAAAGAAATATAACAAACACAAATGGAAATGTAATTCAGCACTCCGAATAAAAATTTCGAACCATTATACTACTAGCACATCCAAGCTTATAACACTTGATATTCCCAAACGGTCACCCATCTCGGTACTGACCAATGTAAAGTTTGCTTAACTTCGGTGATCGTACAGGAACCGGCATTTCAACGCGATGTGAACGTAAAGTGGGGATGTTCAATAGCAACAAATAAAATGAATATCATATGATTATTTTCCTCATATGTGGCACAAGGCCGAAAGTACGGAGCACCCAGTGAGGATCGAACTCACTACTTTGTGATAATTGTTCTAGCGGGGTAAACTTGTTAACCATTACACCACGTAACTAGAATAGAATATAATGACGTAATGAAGACGCTGACGTTCGAAAGGATTTGATTTGTTTGATTAACGGTATATCAACTGCTTATGGATCATTTAATGCACCGAGAGAATTAAGCCTGCATGTCTGAGAGAAAAAAGGTAAAAAGCGGATAGTCTTCTGTAAGAAATACAGACTACATTCTCTCGCTGCTATTTTAATTATTGATCTGTGAAAGCGGTTGCATTAAACTGGCAGTTTAGATATTTTGAACGTATTTGGCGGCATGCATATTAAAGTTTCGATTTAAGAACCGATTTTTTTTTCAAATGGAGTTCACCCCAAGCAAGGTAGTAAAACCCCAGAGGCACAAGAGTTGTGAAAGTGTTAGAAACAGCAACATTGGTAAGCAGTGAGAGCAGAGGAGGAATGACAGGTGCATAGAAGATAGCGACTAAAATAGCATTAAAATGTTTGTACATTAAAGTTGTCATGGAAACAGAAGGGTGTTCCACAAGCCAGAAGTGCGCGATAAGAGGCTGATAGCATAGAATTATTGTTATGGTCCAGGTTAGGACCAAGGAAGAACAACACGAACCCAAGAGTAGAAATAACGAAGGTATATTACACGAAATAATAATAATACAAGATGTGGAAGGTGTTAGTATGACTGTCAGTCTGGTTTGGAGTGAACTACTATCGGCTCGACTCGATTCGGTATCTATCCCCCACCCCACCCACGTGGGTTGCATGTGGCACAAGGCCGAGTTTAACGTGGGTTTCCCGAGCCCGTAGAACCCGTTTAAAAGGGATCGGTTTGGTCAACCACCCAGAACGAGACTCTGCCCTTCGGCGGAGCCTCGTCCGGGTTCCTCTTTGCTCAGAGGCAGAGAGTTCGACCCTCAAGTCGAGAAGCTCGGCTCGATTCAGTATCTAGCCACCCCACGAGGGTTGCATGTGGCACAAGGCCGAGTTTTACGTGGGTTTTTCTGAGCCCGTGGGCTCGGCCAAAATGCCCGGCGAGAGCTCCCGAACGAGACTCGTCGGCGGAGGTTCTCCTCTTTGCTCAGAGGCAGAGTTCGACCGTCAAGTCGAGAAGCTCGGCTTGATTTGGTATCTAGCCACCCCCCACGAGGGTTGCATGTGGCACAAACGAGCCCGTAGGCTCGGCCAAAAATGCCCGTATAACCCGTATAAACGAGATCTCATTTCTCCCGAACGAGACTCTGCCTTCGGCGGAGCCTCGTCCGGGTTCCTCTTTGCTCAGAGGCAGAGAGTTCGACCGTCAAGTCGAGAAGCTCGGCTTGATTCAGTATCTAGCCACCCCCCACGAGGGTTGCATGCGACACAAGGTCATTTTTATCGTGGGTTTCCTGAGCCCGTAGGCTCAGCCAAAAATATGCCCGTATGACTCGTAAAAACGAGATCAGGGTAGGTCATTCACCCCGAACGAGATTCTGCCCTTCGGCGGAACCTCGTCCGGGTTCCTTTCTGCTCAAAAGCAGAGAGTTCGACCATCAAGTCGAAAAGATCGGCTTGATTCGACCCTCTCTCTTGAGAGGCGTAGTATACATAGTGTTAGGAAGAGTTCATTCTTTAGTTATAGGTAAGGACCCATGACAATTATCTAGCCAGTTCAACTCTAAATTGGCGGGACCTCATCGCCAGTCTACTACTACGCTTAAAATCGAAGAGTCCCAGCACTGTAGTGAAGAGATCATCCAAACAATTACCATGGACGTATTTATAGAGAAGGCAAAGGGAGGCAACCTTACGCCTGTGTGAAACACACCGAAGCCGAGACGCCAGATAAGGACCAATAATATTGCTGATTTTTCTGTGGATTTTATCAAGGAGCTCTAGACACATGGTAGACTTATAGATATGTAAGCTAGACATTGGAGAGAAAATATTGTCTAACACGACACAGTGAACCAAACTTCCTGTCAGCTAACCTCGCATTCAACATAGTCTTTCCACTTCCTGTCAGCCGAAGACGTTAGCCCAAGAAGAAACACCGACACACCCCCCTGGAGGTCTGTATCGGCTATGCTGATGGATGTCAGGGAGAGATCTTTCAGATGATTAATTGAGAGCAGTTCAGTTTTGGAAGCGTTAAAATTAACAAGGCATTCTTTGCTCACGTTAACAACAGATAGAGGGTCGTTTTGGATATCAGCTGCCATTTTGACCTCATCAAACTGATCAAACTTACTGTCGAGACAGGGGTAAATGGTTGTATCATGAGCATCATCTATTATTTATCGTTTAGTCGCTTACAATTTCCCAGCCATTTTTCTTTGATATCTGGTTGAAGAAAAAAAAAACTAGCTTTCAAGATGTACTTAAGATCATTTTTTTTTGTTGTGGCGGGGGGGAAATATTACTTAAAATAGCACAAAAGTGGGAGATGTGTAGAGTCATAATCAAAGATTTCCTGAAAGTAATTGGGGCGTAAAAGATACATAAGTGAGTTCGAACTCGTTATTTGTAGCCTTGGAGACAAACTACGCTCTGCCATGTTAAATATGAGAAAGTCTCACTTTTGATGGAATGTTCGCTCTGGCAGTCGTGTATTTCTATGCATAGTACCAGACGTCGACTACGTTGTTTTATATTATTGATCATCCAATGCAAGGCCCAAGAGCCACTCAAGAGAATGGGTCATTTAAAGCGGCTGTTATATGGCCGTGAAAGGAGAAAGAAAGCAGTGAAACCTAGAGTGTAGTGATTGGGAGATCAAATTAAGCTTCAACTTTACTAACGGAATACGGAGGTAGAATTAATGTCTACCGAATTAGAAAATAGAATGTCGAATTGGTGAAACTATACTTTTGGATAGAGATCAAAAGGCTCCTCATTTTTCTTCCCTTAAAAAAAAAAAAAAAAAAGAAAAAAAAAAAGCGAAATTAATCTTCCCTGAAACAAACAAAAGAAGGAAAATGAACTTTATTTAAATTGATACACTTGTTTGATTGTTTTATAACTACAGAAATTACTTTAAGGGAAATACGGGTTTCAGACTGTTGTCTATCCTGTCTACATGGTATGCCGGGTCCTAAACGAAACGATCTGAAATGATGGCCCGAAGAAATGAAGTTCATCAGAATATTTCCTCTGGTTTTCTATATTTTCTGCAGAGCATCGAGAAGGATGCTACATCGCGGCAGCTGCAAGTTATTAGATAACTATTCATATCTATCTTACTAAGGTTAAACTAACATATCTCAAACTGTTCTTTACTGTCCTTACTCAATTATTAATCGGCCTATTGATGATACACTTTGTTATTTTCGCGTGAGCTTTTCCATCTCAAATTTCCACCGACAGGAAATTATACGTTGCGCTTTTTACAGGAAAAAATGACGACACAAAGAAATATTTTATCAGGCAGGCTCGCGGGCACACACATACAAACACACACAGACAAACACACAGACAAACACACTCTATTATTTATATTTAATGATTCTTTTATATATATATATATATATATATATATATATATATATATATATATATATGTGTGTGTGTGTTTGTGTATGTCAAATTTCAGATGTAAATAAAATATATCTGTTTAGGACAATCTGGATAGACAAAAGGAAAACTTGTTTCATCCACGTCATCTATTATTTAGCGTTTCGTCGTCTACAATTTCCCAGCCAATTTCTTGATAAAGTACGTCCGAGGACGAAACACAATCGGTTAGGATAAGTTTTTTTTTGTTTATATATATATATATATATATATATATATATATATATATATATATATATATATATATAAGTGTGTGTGTGTGTATGTGTGTCTGTTTGTGTCTGTGTGTATGTGTGGGCGTATGGGTGTGTATGTGTGTGTATATATATATATATATATATATATATATATATATATATATATTCCGTATGGGTAGACCCGAGGAGGATGATATCCAGAGAGCTCAATGTAAAATTCAGAGCAGATATGTTTGAATAAAAAACAGACCACTTTAGAAGTAAAGTCTGATGATCCAGAACCCTGTTAAAGGGGTTATGGTGAAATAGCTTATTACATGGAATCTTAACGTGGTTTGTTTTTTATTCAATATATATATATATATATATATATATATATATGAAGTTCCCAGACTTCATGAATTTAAGCGTTCAACTAGGCTGGCATCTCGCTCTCACCCTTTCACTGTCGAAACTGTTAAATATAGCCGTCTCTTCTACTCCAATAGCTTCATGTCTCGCACTTCTCGCCTGTGGAACTCCCTGCCCTTTTCTATAGTTATAATCTCCAACTATTCAAATGTAATGTCAATCGACGTCTCCAGATGCCCTGATCTATCCCCTATCCTTCTCTTCATCCTTTCCTCTATCACTCCTATTTGCTCTCACCCAAATCTTTTGTAACTCCTTGCGTGCTAGGGGCTTCCCGCCTTGCTTGGGGTGAAATGCTTATATATATATATATATATATATATATATATATATATATATATATATATATAGTATATCATCATTCAAGCGTGTTTGTTTGAATAAACTAGACACATTCTGACTATAAGCTTTTCCGTCTGCTTTTGCTTCAGATACTATTGAACATACTACAAACATCTCTCACAAACAATGTACACACACACTTATTCATATATATATATATGTGTGCGTGTGTGTATGTGTGTTTAGACTGCATGTATTCATTCAAGCAGATTTAGTTGAACAATCTAACCATATTATGCCCATTTATTTTATTTTAAACCCTCTAAATTCATGGATCAGTTTCTTAGTGCTGTTACAAATTTGAGTAAGAAAGACACCGTAGTTTGGGTATTTCTTTTATTTTCCCCAATTACTTTCAATCTTAAAAATGCTGCTGGTCTCTAGTCTGTATTGATTGTACTATGAGATGTAGGACATGCTAGATTCACTTCCGCCGCCATCTTGTAAAATGTATTCTTCGTGGTCAAGCGTACGAGCGAATCTTGGTCATCCTCGTTCCATCGTTTGTGGTGCTATGAATCCTGTCTCAGCAAGGTGACGATGAACAGCAACAAAGTTTGGATGACTCGGCTGCCTTCGGTCTGGAACACAGTCTGATACAGCCTCGCGCCCATTACCATTCGCGCGGCATTATATAAAAATCATATCTGTCTGTTCCTGATATGAATATCTTGCTATTGTTAAACGGAACCCTTCTTTAGGGGTAATGGTTGCCTGGTATACTACCCTAGTGGATCTGCATTTGACCTTCAGTTTTTCTTATTTCCACAATTACAGGGTGTTTCCATGTTAGATTTTTTCCCCATGGAATATACTTAAAATGTAAAAAAATAATTAAAAGTAAAAAGTAATTAAATATACTTAAAATTTACTTAAAACTAAGTCTAACTTAGAAACCCCCTGTAAAATGTTTAATTCCAGAGTACAAATGATAAAAGAAAAAGGTCTTATAACAGTATTCAGGGTAGGCCAAAAGACGGCCTACAGTTGGTTTACTATTTGTTTCACGTTTTAGAACACAGCCCCGAACAAGAGCTAACGTTTACGAAAACATCTTTTCTCATTATGTTTTGCCAGTAAGGGACTACCTTAACCAAACATTTCCACAGGGTTGATTCGAAAAAAAGGGGCAGGTTCTAATGGCCACCACGTTCATCCGATCTAACACCAATGGATTTATTCTTGTGGGGTAACGTAAAAAACAAAGTTTACGAAAGAAATCCACACACAGTTGACAGGTTAAAAGGGTACATCTCAAGTATTTACTGAAATTAATGCAGATCAGGATTTGTGACGTACTCCGAGTCATACTGCGTCACGCTCTGTGTCATACTCTGTGTCATACTCTGTGTCGTACTGTGTGTCGTACTGTGTGGCATAGTGTACTGGAAGGTTTCGATGTATCTTGCAATGTCGAAGAAGGACATTTTGAAAATTTAAGAGAATAAACTGTGCTAAAAATATAAGTAAATTGTTAAACAAATGTACATAAAAAATTTGAACAAATAAAACTGTAACAAATAAATATAGATAAATGTAATAAAATGTTTTTAAAAAATGTAAAGTGCATATAAGCTAAGTATAAGCCTATTTTGTGTGTGTGTATATATATATTTAATATTTTTTCTGTTTATACGTTATGTGTATATAAATATGTATCTATTTTGATACATGTGTGTTTTATATATATATATCTATATCAATATCTATATATATATATATATATATATATAAACATACATATATGTGCGTTTACATATATATGCACGTTTATAGATATAAATATATTTAAAGACAATTATATATAGATACACATATATGCACATACAACTCATACATATATATATATATATATATATATATATATATGTGAATAAATGTATATATATATATAAACACACTTATATACATATATATACGTGTAAGAAAAACACAAATATATATACACAACACATATATATATATATATATATATATATATATATATGCATGCTTTTACACACAACATTCATATATATATATATATATATATATACAAAACATTGCATGTATATATATATATATATATATATATATTGTGGATGTTTGTATATATATATATATATATATATATATATATATATATATATATATATATATATATATATATACACATATTTATATTTATATCTATACGCAACACAAACAAAAATATATATGCACACACAACACACATATATAGAAACACACGCACATACACACACACATTATATAATATGGGCACGTGGCCGAGTGTTTAGAACGTCCGCATTCTGATCATGAGACTCGGGTTCGAATCTCACCATGGTCGATTTTTCAGGAAAGAGATTTCCTAATGTTATCGGACTGGAAGGCTCGATCCCAGCGAGTAGCACCTTTGGAAAGTGCCTGAAAACCATACCCCGGGTTGACCAAAGCCTTGTGAGTGAAATTGGGTAGACGGAAGCTTTGGGGGCTGTGGATAGCTGTTCTAGCACGAATTCACAAGTCATCGTGGCCGAGAGCTTGCGGGTGTTATCCTTGTTCAAATTGTTCATCACGCTATATAACACTGAAAAAAATACATAGGTGGGCTCTGTGGGTGTTGCATAAACACAAGTGCGCCTGAGTAAGCGTCTACAATAGGGATTGGCTAGTAGACGGATATTCTTGCATACGAGTGGCCACCTATACGTACGTATATACACAACACACATTATATATATATATATATATATATATATATATGGCATTCGCATACGGGCCTGTTTCGCTGTATCACAGCTCACCAGTGCGATAGACAATCGATCGAAAGCTTCAAGCCCGGTTTGAACCCGACCGATATATATATATGTATAATGAAATGGATTATTCCAAAAATTATTTAATATATGTTCTGTTTATACGTTATTTTCATAGATATAATTTAAATAAATGATCTGTTTTTAATTAAACAATATTAATTCAGTCCACTAAATGTAATTAAATCTGTTTAATTAAGAACATTTACTTAAAGACATTGTATCTATAAAAATAACGACTAAACAGAAAATATATTAACTCATTTTCAAACTTAATCTATTATATATATATATATATATATATATATATATATATATATATATATATATATATATATATATATATATATATTTTTATATATGAGATACACATACACACGAACAAATCTTTTGCCTATAAAAAACGGTAGCCTTCAGCTTAAAGCATACCCGAGGCCACCCGAAATCCTTAGTGCAAATCTTCTGAAATTTTCAGTTGGCAATTGACGCGGCTTTGTTCATTCAGACAGAAGTAGCCCTCCAGCTAGTAATTTCTTCATCAACCTACACCAGTTCAAAATTATCACCTGCTTTTGTCTCCATTGGCCCGAAAAAGCTGGAAGTTGTTCAAGATTTCACCTACCCAGACAGTTTCATATCCTTTGATGCACGCCTAGATAAAGCAACCGACTGGTCAGGACGAATCAACACTTACGTAGGCGACACACGCGTGTGTCTGTGGAAACTAACATTTCTCAATAGACAGAACCAGTTTTTCCAAAGACATCGTACTGGGTTATCTCGCAGAATTACTTCCGTCGACTTGAGAGCTCTTATCAGCGTTTCATCTGCGTCGTTCTAAAAGTAAAGTTGGGCGACTTCAGTGTTTAAACTGTTTTTTTTCCAGACATAAGGAGTTACTGAGTGTGAGATAATGTGTGGACAAGAAAACATTATTAAGGAGAAAGAACGATATGAGAACAGGAATTCACAAGTTTTGAAGCTATGCTACAAAGTACTTCACAAGACAAGGGGTAAATATGATAGAGGCTGTCTTTAAAGGAGTTCCGATTCAAAAAACTAAAATCCTGACCGTCAGAAAAGTTGGGCACCTTAAAGAAACCTACGTTGTCAACCGTGTTTGACGAGCTCCTGTGAATGGATATGGAATGTATGCAAAAAGGACAAACATTTCTTAGAGCTGAAAAGAGACGGAATGTTGTGTGGTACCAGGATCGAAGAAAGAGAAAAAGAAGACGAAGGAGGCTACAGAAGAAGAGGAAAAAGAAGAAGAAGAAAAAGAAGGGAACGAAAGAAAAAAAGTTAAGAAGAAGAGGAAGAAGAAAAAGAAAAATGGAACGAGAGAAGAGAGAAAAGAAGAATAAGAAGTAGAGAACGAAAGAAGAAAAAAGAAGAAGATGAAAACGTCAGAAGAAGAAGAAGAAGAAGAAGAATGGAGTGACAGAATAATGAAGGAGAAGAAGGGAAAGACAGAAGAGGAAATAGAAGAAAAAGAAGAAGACGGGAACGACGGAATAAAGAAGGAAAACAAGTGGATGACAGAAGAGAAAAAAAAAGAAGAAGAAGAAGAAGAAGAAAGGAACGAGAGAAGAGAGATAAAAAGAATAAAATGTAGAGGACGAAAGAAGAAGAAAAAGATGAAACGACAGAAGATGAATAAAGGACCGAGAGAAGAAGAAGAAGAAGAAGAAGAAGACGAGAGAGACAGAAAAATGAAGGAAGAGAAAACAGAAAAAAAATGAAGGGAGGAGGAAAAAAGATAACGAAAAAGAAGAAGAAGAAGAAGAAGAAGAAGAAGAAGAAGAAGAAGAAGAAGAAAAATGGAACGAGAGAAGAGAGATAAAAAGAATAAAAAGTAGAGGACGAAAGAAGAAGAAAAAGAAGATGAAACGACAGAAGATGAATAAAGGACCGAGAGAAGAAGAAGAAGAAGAAGAAGAAGAAGAAGAGGAGGAAAAAGAAGAAGAAGAAGGAGAAGAAGAGGAAAAAGAAGAAGAAGAAGAAGAAGAAGAAGAAGAAGAAGAAGAATAAAGGAAAAGAAATTGAGTAGAGGGGAAGAAGAAGAAAAAGAAGTAGAAGAAATCAAGTGGAGAAGGAGAAAAGGAAGACGAAAAATAAGGAATAGAGAAGAAGAAGAAGAAGAAGAAGAAGAAGAAGACGAGAACGACAGAAAAATGAAGGAGAACAACAACAGGAGGAAAAAAAAAAGAAGAAGAAGAAGAAGAAGAAGAAGAAGAAAAAAAGAAGAAGAAGAAGAGGAGGAGGAGAAAAGAAGAAGAAGAAGAAGAAGAAGAAGAAGAAGAAGAAGAAGAGAGCGACAGAAAAATGAAGGAGAACAACAACAGGGGAGGAAAAAAGAAGAAGAAGAAGAGGAAAAAGAAGAAGAAGAAGAAGAAGAAGAAGAGGAGGAGGAGGAAAAAGAAGAAGAAGAAGAAGAAGAAGAAGAAGAGGAAGAAGAAGAAGAAGACGAGAGCGACAGAAAAATGAAGGAGAACAATAACAGGGGAGGAAAAAAGAAGAAGAAGAAGAAGAAGAAGAAGAGTAAGAAGAAGAAGTAGGAACGAAAAGAAGAAGAAGAAGAAGAACGGAAGAAGAAGGAGGTGACAGAAAAAAAACAAGAAGAGAAAATAGTGATATTTAGCGAATAATTTAAACGTTTCTTAAGTTGGCTGACATGTATATAAGGTCCAAATGAAAGTGCTATCAATTTAACGCATACTGCCAAAAGTCTTCTTAAAGAACTAAAGAACGCTTGCTGTCCAAAGCCAACTTTTAAGGCTAAAAAATGGCCCTGCAAGGAAAATCATCTTCGAGATTCTGTCTTCTGGGCTGATGTAAAACGCACAACTACCTTAACCACTAAACCAACCCAATGTTACTGTATCCAGCGAATCTTATATCGACTCATAATTAATTTTAACCTGCTGCTAAGTTGATACCAAAATTGATTTTCCCTCTGTGTCCATCAGAGAAACCAGATGCATCAGAAGGTTAAACTGAAAAATAACTTCCTAGCCACCCGGTGCATATCCGTGTCTGACAGCCTGTTAGATAGGTGGCCTGTCCATATTAAGTGCACACGTATGAAACACGGGATAACAGATAGATATATGTATCTATTCGAGAGGAAACATTTCTACCAACTTTATAATAGGGAAATGTGTAGTAGGCCAGTTGTTGCATTTATATCGAGAGAACTCTAGAAAATGCAAACGGCAAAGATGCGCAATCAGTTCAAGCCAAAGTTGAAAACAAAACACTTGGTTTCTGTGAGTTCAGGAAAATGTCAAAGGCAATTCTCAGTAAAAGCAAATTGTCAGTATCTATTAATATGAGTGACCTTGAGGCTAGTTCTTCCTCGCGAATAATAATTGTAACTAACTTTGCCCTTAACTTCATGCTAAACGACAAGGGCCACTCGACCCCGCCCTCACATAGAGAACAACATTTTTAATATCTCTATGAAAATGTACTTACCGCCACCTTTTACGCATATTTAAAAATATATTTAAAAAAAAAACTCAGTTACGCTTTACTTTGAGTGACTATTAGGCCTTGTATTGCGTGAACAATTTGTTAAAAAAAAATAATGTAGAATCCACGTTCGGAGAAAACCCCCGGAGCCACACACCCGATGTTAACTGACAATATCTGAAGTTAAATAACCAATAATGTTGCGTATGAAATGACAATGATAACGTCATATTCATATACAGAAAAAATATCCACTCTCCTATACGAGGCTGCAATGTTGGCTGCAATTTGTTATTTTGAAGTTCTAACGTTTATAAAGACACGGATAATGATTAACATCAGAATCAAATTAATTTATTTTTAGCACAGAATTTGTTCTTTTTTAGAAAGCCAAACAGCCAAAGTGCATTTACTTATTTTCAACCGAAATGAACTGAAAAAAGTGAAACTTTGGCTCAAAATGCACCTGTGACAAAAGTTAGAAACATAGCGGCTGTTATGTTTCTAGAAGATCAGTTGGACACGTATTTTATTGGACACGTATTTTATTGGACAAGTATTTTATTGAACACGTATTTTATTGGTCATGTATTTTATTGGACACGTATTTTATTGAACACATATTTAATTGGGCACGTATTTTATTGGACACGTATTTTATTGGACACGTATTTTATTGAACACATATTTTTATTGGACACGTATTTTATTGGACATGTATTTTTTTGGACACGTATTTTATTGAACACATATTTAATTGGGCACGTATTTTATTGGACACGTATTTTATTGAACACATATTTTTATTGGACACGTATTTTATTGGACATGTATTTTATTGGACACGTATTTTATTGAACACATATTTTATTGGACGCGTATTTTATTGAACACATATTTTATTGGACACGTATTTTATACTAACAGAACAATACTCAAAATGATTAATTTTATTTAGTTTACGAAAAAAATCCTTCTGGCAAAGCATTCTTTAACAGTGTTGGATAACTATTTTTAAAATAAATTCGTGTATAATTCTGTGTGTCACCATTTTGCATCAGTTTGACAAAACAGGCCACATCGTTACCACATAAATAATAGGTGATTTACTAAGTGTAGATAAGTTGTGACACAAGGCCGTAATTATGGAAGAATAAAGATTCAGACAGGGAAGATCAAACAGACTACTCAGTCGTATTTGGTCTAGTGAGGCAAGATTGCAAGATGCAAGATGTGGTACAAGGCCGGAAGTATGGAGCACCAGGTGACAAACGGACACACTACTCAGTCGTAATTGAACTAGTGAGACATATTTGCCCGACATTATACCGCGGAGTGATTTACTAAATGTAACTAAGATGTGGTACAAGGCCGGTACTATGGAGCAGCAGGTGAGGAACGAGTTCACTTCTTCTTTTCCTCGTGTGTCGTATCACCTCAGGGCGTTGGCGATTATGGTTCTTTACGATCTTGCAGCTCTGTCTTTTCTTTATTTCTTAATCCTGTTTCGCCATCCGTTTTGTCAAGCTCATCAAATATGTTATGCGTTATTTCCCTGTTCATCTTGCAGCTGATCTTTCCTCTGAGTATCAGTCATAATTCTGCTAGCGAAACAAGCTTGTTAACCATTACACCACGCCGAATTCCCTCAAACTAAATGTAGTTTAAATGCGGATCCAAATAGGGCTCATATAGTGATGAACGGAATACAACTCGTTTGAAAGACACCGGAAACTCATCGTATATGTCCGAAAATGACATTTGCATTTCTTCTTCATCAGCGGAAATAAAGGCTTATGGAAATACCCTTTAATTTTATTTTTTTTTACCCGAGTATTTTCGACAGAAAACTATGAGTGCGTGATATGCAGAAAGGATCGAACTCGCGATTAACAAACATTAAAAGAAACTCGCTATTCACACTATGGCGACGAGTCTCCGTTCAAGGTTTTGAATAATATGTCGAAAAGCAACGGTATAAGTTCGAGCTTAAAATCAATCAAAAATCAAGAATTGTCGATAACATCTGTCGCGTACTGAAGTCGAAAAAACCGCACCCGGTTGAACCTAAGCGATAAAATGAATTTCTGTATCTAAACGAATTTGGGTTCTTCGTTGTAGTGAAAAATGTCCGCGAGCACACTTCACAAATCAATTCAATCAGAAAAGTGAATTCAATTTTCATCAAGTTCTCCATATTTGGTGGCCTTGTGCTAAATCTAAGTAATGCTTAGAAAATAGGTAAATCAAGATAATGTATAGAGTTATTAAACATTAAAAGAGAAGGCGTAGGATGATGAAAGAGAAGTCATGGCTGTTCTTCTTGAATTACAATAAATTAAAGAGTACAAGAATACAATACATATAAAAATGAGCAAAAACATACTTGGGGTTCCATCTCTAATTCTCAATGTAGCCACACTCTAATTGAATCGTCGTATAAATACTGATCTAAATCTAATCTCTGTTCTTTAATTGCAACAGATGGAATATGATAAAGGCTCAAAGAATAAGAAAAATAAACACATCAACTTTCAGGTACCAAATCTTGTTCTTATCATGGTCTCTCAAACCTGTACTTATCGAGCGTGGCATGGCGGTCATTGAAAAATTGATGCTTTTTTTTTAATAATGATAGTGCATTTAATAATAGAATCAACCAAATTATAAAAAATATGACGAGAAATATTTCAGGATTGCCAATATAGTTCTCAACATAGTTTCCTTCCTTCTTGATCGGAACATGGGGAGCAGTCAAAAACTAATGCCTGCTTTTCATTAATTAAAATAGATTTAATGGTAGAATCACCGAGTTGAATATCTGGATTTATTAAGTAATTCTCACCAAATTGTGCTTCTATCTCGACCGGGACATGACGTCCGTCAAAAACTAATGCCTGTTTTTCATTACTTATTGGGTTGGTAACTAAGTTCCCGCCGTTTTTGTTTTTTTTTTAAATTTCGAATATATTGTGCTTTTAAATTTTGGAATCTATTTTTTTCTAGAATTCTATTTTGAGATCATTTTGTAATCTATTTCTTTTAGAGTTAATTTAAGTTCTGTTTATTTTCAGATCATTAAAATCGAATGTCAAGTTATGAAAAATGAACATTTTCTACACCTCCAGCTTTTTGCTTTTAGCCAAGGTTCTAAGGCCGCAGAATCTGCTCGTTTGCGCTGTGTATAGAGAGGATGCCATAGCTGAAAGAACAGCTAGTGATTGGTATGCCAAGTTAAAAAATGGAAATTCTGACCTCAAAGACGAACCTCGATGAAGAGCGATTAAACCAACTTTTGCACGAAAATTCTCTTCAAACGACAAAGGAAATCGCAGAGGAAATGAAATGCTCCCACACTGCTATAGAGAAGCATCCTCAATTGAAATTGGGAAACGTTCAGAAGTGTAGAGTATTGGTTCCGCATACTCCACACTTCTATCAAAGCCTATCACAAAGTGACAACAACAAAAATCATCGAACCACAATCCCTGCTATTTTGCTTGCTCGTCACCACTCAACTCATGGACACAAGGAACGATTTCTTAACCGAATCGTTACTGGCCACAAAAAATGGTGCCTGTACGTCAATATGAACCAGCGCAAAGAATGGCTTAGCCCCGGTAAACAAGCGACATCGCACGTGAAACAATATCTTCAACCTCGAAAAACGATGCTGATCATATGGTGGGACTGGGAAGGGATTATCCATTACGAATTGCTTGAACGGAACTAAACGGCCAACGCAGAACTCTATGTTCAACAGATGGAACGAACTGTTCTCATCTCTTTAGCCTTCCATTAGTAAGGAAGATGTTCATCTCGGACAACATCTTTCCAAGAACTGTTACTTTTTGGAAATTATTCCTGAAAAAGCTTCCCAGATTCTTACTGTCTTTGCCTCTTTAAGTTTAGTGCCAAACATTATATAAGCTACGTATCCGCATAATCTCTAATTCGTAAGCCTATAAAAAACTCCAGTAACTCTACTTTGAGTGGCTCTTGGACATTCTATTGGGATAACAATAAAATAATTAATTATGAAACAATTATTAAAATTAACATTATTTATTATTATTAATCATAATACAAAACATGCTAGATAATGACATTATTTCTAAAACATTATTTATCATTATTAATTATAAAAACTACTCAATTCAGTCACGCCCTACTTTGAGTGGCTATCGGGTCTTCTATTGGGCGAAAAATAGCATAAGGAATTTTATTGAAGACCGTTCCATGATGGCTATATACCTGTGTTTTTTTTTTTTTTTACATAGATTTGAAAATAGAATTCCAAGTAGCCTCAGGCAGATACAAGATATTTGAATCTGAGATTCTCGGGCAAAATGAACGAAATAAATAATCCGTTTTCGTTTTGTTAAGTTTATAGAATATATATATATATATATATATATATATATATATATATATATATATATATATACTGCATGCGATTTGCATTTAAATTTAGAATACATCCACAGTACATGATGCCACATAAGTACACTGTTTATATTTTAATATTAAAGTCTCATGGATTTATCTCTATATTTCCTAAGCGTAAGAAGCCATATTTTTAGGTCGTTCGGTGAAGATTAAACTCAGTACGCAACAGTAATCGTCCGTATGCCTAGTTTGCTCATATTAGTTTCCTAGTAGATACCCACCGTATATACTATGATTTGATTAGTCAGGTAAAAGGCCATTCCGATAGAGCGTTCTGCGTAGACCGAAATCACTAAGAAGCAACAATAGTCAGCAAGACTCAGTAAACATTACCTCACTTTGAAGCAGCCTTATATTATTTAGTAAGTCCGCTCTAGTCTGACACAAGGACATTTTGGTAATAAGTAGCCTGAGATCGCAATTGTCCTATCATATATTTTCGTTGTTTTTTTGTTGTTTTTTTTTTGCTGCTTTTTTTAGCTATGTTTTGTGGGATATTCCCTCTGCAACGCTCTACATGAGCACTTAAGTTCTGTATTTAAAAAAAAGCTACATTTAATCAAGATTGTACGTAGACGTTTCTATCAAATTTTGAAAATGTTATGGTTAACCAAACTGAAATCATCTTTATGTGTCGTGTCTCTTCAGGACGTACACAACCATGGCCCTCCACAATTTCCTGTCATTTGTAGCTCTTAATTATTTTTTTCTTTTCGTTTTTTCCCTTAAAAGCTGTTCCGCCATCCATCAATTATATTACGCGCTGTTTTCCTCTGATCCTCTTGCCCTCTATCTGTCCCGTGAGTATCAGATTTTCCAAACCTTCCATCCTCATTAAATGTCCTAATAACCTTAACTGTCTTTTCTTGATATATAAGATTCCTCTTCGTATCTATATTCTCTAAAAAATCGTCGTTACTGATATTTTCGGTTCATGGTCTCCTCAGCATCCTTCTGTAGAGCAACATTCCTGTTGCTTCAAGTCTCTCCTTAATCTTTGAGGAGATTGTCCAGCATTTAATGAAATATAGGAGGACATTTATCACATAATTATTTGATATCCTTTTCTTTGTTTTAAACGATGTTTTTTTTTCCTGTTTCTTAATAATCTGCTTATCTTTTGGGAGGCATCTTTGTCTTTCCCAATGCGGCTTCGATTTACAGCGCTTCTGTCTGCCGTTAGAAAACTTTCGAGATATTTAAATTTCTTCAATGTTTTGAATTTGGGATCTCCGATTAGTATCTAAAAACTACAAACATTTCAAATAAAACCAGGTGACGAATACACAGAAATCTCGCACCCAGTCAGGATCGTACACTATTTACATTATTCGAACTATTATCCTCGTCATTGTCGCCATATTTATTACAACGTTTCGGCTGTTGAACGCTCCAGCCTTCTTCAGGTGGTTGGAATGTCGAACTGAACCATTTATTTCGCTCACTGGGGTAGATTGTTCTAGTTCCACGTGCCATGTTTGATGGATGTCAGTTATCAGTTATCTCCTGTTAATTCCCCTCTCCAAGTTCTCCACTGCTTTAACCGGGTATTGAACTCACACACATTGGGTCCAGTCACTGGATCTAACTAACACCTTTATCCACTGTGCTATGTGTCCTTGAAGCCGGAGCGTACAACGGCCGAAACGTAATAAATATGGCGAAGAAGATGAGGACAATAGTCCGAATAATGTAAATAGTGTACATAATACCTCATCTCAGAAATATAGACAGATAGTGAAGAGCCGAAGCGTTGTAATAAATATGGCAACAAGATGAGGACAATAGTCCGAATAATGTAAATAGTGTTCATAATACCTCATCTCAGAAATATAGACAGTTACAGTCAGGAACGAATTGACTAAACAATTACTCTCCTCAAATTATCGAATTGTTTGGAACAGATAGGCAACCTTGACCTATTTGGGGTGGATATTAGAATAATTCAGAAATTATGCTGGTAGCAAACCGCCTGCATCAGTATTGAAAATGAATTCAGTGAATAGAAAAATAAAAAGTTGTTTAACATAAGGATGAGTCTCCTCACCGTTTAGGTTATCCTGAGGAATTAGAATTCCTACCAGGATTCATTATTGGGGACAATTATCTTAACAGACAGTCTACAAGGGAAGGGAATGAAGGAAAGAGTGTCTTTCTTTCGGATTCTTCTGCACGGATTGGAAGTGGAGATGAAGGTTTTCCCCGTCAAGATGGATGCTGCAGATGTATTATCTTTTCCACGCTGAGGGCCTTCTCTCCTCATTTGTTTTCTAACATCCCTTCGTTGTTACGTAACGGTCGTGCGAACGGCTATGACTAGCTTAGACAAGCTATGAAAATCTAAAAGCAGTATAGACGATCGAATACAAGAGGATCCCAGCGGCACGAGTGGAAACACTCGGATCTCCACGTTAAAAAACGATCATGCGTCACAACCTGAATCAGTAGAGAGGGCTTAAGTAAATCTTGGGAGTGATAGAAAATGAAAAGAAAGGACTAGACATCAACTTCAAGAAGATAGAATGAATGGATGTGAGCAAATGAAAAAACAACACCAATACGATATTCAGAAAATGCATCAGGTCATCCCATAAGTTCTGTCCGAATTTTTACTTTTTGTTAAAATGAACGAAATTTAAAGAGTATTTTATAATGTCTAATGGAGATGAACGTTATTTTTATGCTTAGATGCATTTAAACTGATCAAATTTTATTTCAGAGAACAAAAAATTAAATTTTGTTTGATTAAAACCCTGCTAACATGGAAGTACCCAAGAATCATTTGAGGCACATAATGCTTTATGAGTTCAAGAAAGGAAACTCAGCAGCCGAAGCGGCTAGAAACATTCACTCAGTTTATGGAGAGGAATGTGTGAATGAAAGAACTTGCAGAAGATGGTCTGCAAAATTCAGAGGTGGAGATTTCACCCTTGAAGATGAAGATCGAACCGGACGTCCAGTTGAGTTTGATGAAAAGCTTCTTGAAGCAGCCCTTGAAGATAATCCTGCTTTATCAGTTGAGGAATTGGCAGTGGTTCTCAGTTCAAACCATACAACTGTTTATCATCATCTTCAACAACTTGGAAAAGTTTCTAAACTTGGAAAATGGGTGCCTCATGAATTGTCTGAAAACAACCTCAAATCCCGAGTTGACACCTGCTCTTCTCTCTATTCTCACCAACTTGTTTCACCTTTTTTGGATAGACTTGTGACTGGCGACGAAAAATGGATCTTTTATCGAAATGTTAAGCGACGTAGACAGTGGCTTGGTAAAGGGGAAGGACCCCAGCCACAGCCAAGAAGGGAACTTCATGGGCAAAAGGTTCTTTCAATCTGGTGGGATCGACAAGGAATAATCCACTTTGAATTCTTACCACCTAATGCAACAATTAATGCTCAAATATACTGTCAGCAATTAGAGCGTTTGAACCAAGCTTTAAGGAAAAAAAGACCTGCTCTAGTGAATCGAAAAGAGGCGATGTTTCATCAGGACAATGCGCGACCCCACACAGCAAGAATCACGTCACAAAAGATCAAAGAACTTGGTTGGGAATGAATTCCTCATCCACCTAATTCTCCCGATCTTGCTCCTTCAGACTACCATTTGTTTTGTAGCTTACAGAATCATTTGGAAGAAACAGCTTTTGTAACACAGGAAGAGGTTAAAACTGACATTTGTGAGTTCTTCGAATCAAAGCCAAAAGAATTTTACAGTAATGGAATTAGTAAGCTTGTTAATAGATGGAAGGAAGTCATAGATAATCAGGGAAAATACATTGTTGATTGAATCTGTAATTAAACGTAACATTTGGTCACTTGTATTCTTTATTCAAAATTCGGACAGAACTAATGGGATGACCTGATAGTTACCAAAATCAAGCAATTACAACAATTGAAATATATGGGAAGTGTTTACCAGAGGAAGGAATGTACGATATCGAAATTCGAAGGGACAACGAAAGAAGATATCCAGAATGCTGAACAAAATATTAAGAGACAGTAAAAACTTCGTTAGAAAGAAAAAGAGTATAGATTTTTTACTTAAGTTCAGTCCCCGTATATAGTATTGAATACTGGACGATCTCCTCACAGATGAAGAAACTTGAGGCTCAGGAAACGTGGTTTTACAAAGGGATACTAAGACTACCATAGTCTAGATATATGAGCAACGACTAAACTTTAGAGTAAATAGAAACAAAAAGAAACTGGTGCTTAACACCAGAAAGAGCCAGTTGAAAAGAAAGAGCCTAGGACATATTTAAAGCAAGCTAGACAGAGGAAACCAGCGCATAGTGTAGCTAACGAGCAAATGAGAAAAACGCGCCTCGCATTGGGACGTTTTCGAAACTTTATCTACATCGGCTATAGGAGCGATTTCTCTGATGGAAAATGGAATACCATTTTGACCACGAAGAACCCGATCAAGCAAGGCTAAGTCGGTTAAAGTATGTCGGATCTTATGATGGTACCCTGTAATCTCTACCCAGGCGGGACGCAGGTTCGAATTCTGCCGGAGATCACCTATTCTTCTTTAATAAGATTTCTGGAATATTCAAGATAGACGAAAACAAACACGCATAAACAAATAAACGGGCATCTACTCAAATGTGAGTTTACACTAAAAATAACATTTAAAGTGAAACAATATGTCGGATGTTATATATATATATATATATATATATATATATATATATATATGTGTGTGTGTGTGTGTGTGTGTGTGATTTCACCATCTTTCCCAGGATAGGAAATTAGGTTCAGAATATGTCGGTGTTATATGTTATATATATATATATATATATATATATATATATATATATATATATATATATATATAACATCGAGATATTGTCTCACTTTAAACGTTATTTTTAGTGTAAACTTACATTTGATTAGATGCCCCGTTTACATATATATATATATATATATATATATATATATATATAAATAAAGTAAGAGAGAGAGAGAGAGAGAAAGAGAGAGAGAGAAAGAGAGATACACAAGGGAGGATTCCTCAAGTTATAATCTTTTTGCAAAAGTTTGTTATATCTGTATTTCCAATTACAGTATTAATGAAATTATTTTAAATTTTTATTTAAGTTTCTATATTCTGTACTGTTTTAAGGTTATCGGTTTGTTAAATAATAGTTTAGCCGGAATATTATTTTTTACAGGAAGTGCATCGCTGCTCCGCTTTCCTGCGGTTGACCTTCGAGGTCAGATGGACAACAAAACAAAGAAGTCGATTTGGATTAGCAGATCTAGCGTGGGAATGAAAGATATAGAAAGGCTTTTTCAGGGAGTTGTTTCTTAACTGTCAAACACTGGAGACGTGCTTTCTTTCATGTCTGAAACGGCTCCCCAGTGCAGGGAGAGCGACCTCACTTGATAGAAAATGTAAGCCTTCAACGAGATTAATAGAGTTAAGTTAAAATTCCTTGTTCTTTTATTTCTGGAGTCAAAACGACTAGCCATCAACGGCCGCGAGAAAAGAATTCAGCTTTATTATAAAACGGACACCGTCGATGAAGACCACCCCCCACCAAGGGGCTATGAAACGTCGGGTCATTTTGCCACCGATGACCATGAACTCCCCAGCACGATGTGGTTAACCAAAAGGTTGACTGAATGATTTGTTTGTTTGTTGTTTTTTTTTTTTTGACGAATTAAACTTTTGTATGTTATTTAAAGCCAGACATTCTTTGCAGCTAGGAAGAATATTTTTTATAGATAATAATGATTACTGATACATCAGACTAATTAACACTTAGGTGGGGAAAACGTAGATCTCTACATTTGCCAAGAGTATTTGGGTGTAAGTGAATGTAACAAACCCGAGCGGATATTGGAACTCGACTCTGCGATTAATAATTACTAGTCGTTATTCATTAAATCACAAAAACATCCAAGCCTACAGCACGTGTTATTCCCAAAAAGTTGCCCATCTAGGAACTGACCAGGAACGACGTTGCTTAATTTTGCTTATTGTACAAGAAGCGATGTTCCGACGTCATAAGCTCGTACGCCTTTAACGATTGATAAGCCATCATGTGTATATTGGCGTTAGTGTTTATGTCTATATCACCTTTTAAATTCTATGTTTCGTACATGCATTGTTTTCGAATGGTGTTATTCTTGATATTTGCTGGCAGTTTACATTCAGGAAGCATTAAAAAAAGAATGAAGCATTTGAGGAAGTCCGACGAAGAAAAAAATATGTCTGCCACTGTTATTGAATTATTGCATCTCGAACGGTTTGCGCCACAGGAAATCTGTGATGATATGTAAGATGTCAACAACGAAGATCAAAAATACGTATTATCGGGAGAGAATTATACCTTGAAGATAAAACCTGGTCGAGGGCCGTCTGGAGAATCCTTTTGAATGTGTCAAAAAAAAAAAGAAAAAAAAGAAAACGTGAACCAAAAGTACGTTTCTCTTACTGTCATACCATTAGTAATATTACGCTATAAATCTTGTTGCTTACAATATATATATATATATATATATATATATTGAACAATAAAAAAATATTAAAAAATTAAAATCTTCAGAGACACTGGGTTGTAGATTAATATTCTTTCTTTTTTTTTATTATCATTTCATTTAGATTCCTCGACTAGTTTCGGCCAAAATGGCCATCATCAGGAGAAGAAATATTTCTGCTTACAGTAAACTAAAGAAATGAATGTCATGATGGAGAAAATGAACTTTTGTCTGTAGTTTTCATTTTTTTTATATATATATAATATTAGAGGTTAATGCACACACACACACACACACACACACACACACACACACACACACACACACACATATATATATATATAAATATATATATATATATATAAATATACACATACATATACATGTAAAAGTTTCCAAGAAGATAGAATCCAGGTAACACTCAATGTCCAGGACAGAGTAAGAATATAATTAAAATCTGAATTTGTAGGTCTGATGAATTGGATCGTAATTACGATTCCAATGTAATAAATTATAACCATGGAATATTAGTGTTTAAGCCTTTTTTATATATATATATATATATATATATATATATATATATATATATATATATATATTGTATTTGGACAGAAGATCATTATTTAAACATATATTCTTAAATATAACAGGCAATGAATGTCTATTATGTTTGATCATGAGCCCGTGTAAATTCTGTATATTTGCTGATATTTCAGGTGAAAATAAAGACAAAAATTGTAAACATTTAGATATTGGTTTTTATTAAGTTATTCCGTGATCTAAGCTTTCGCCTCACATAAGCCATCTTCAGACATTATGCGGACATTTGAAGGTATTCACAATCAGGTATAATATTCTGTTTCGTTGACATAAAAGATTGTTATGCGTCGATAACGGTCGTGGAATAGCAGACGCAGGTCATAAATTCATGATGAGCTTTTATGACGTCATACCACGTAAGAGGACGAAATAAAAACAACAGAACCATGTGTTTATATGCAATGTAATGTGTTGTGACTAGTTTGAAATGTAATTTTGTTGAGTGTGGCGAAATTAAAACAAATATACGGAGTTTAGAACGGCTCATGATCAAATATAATAGGCATTCATTGTCTGTTATATTTAAGAATTAATGTTTAAATATATATATATATATATTTATATATATATATATATATATATATATATATATATATATATATATATATATAGAGAGAGAGAGAGAGAGAGAGAGTTTGTCTGACGATCGCAAAAGCGTGAAACCCAGGGTCACAAACTCACATCTTATCCAACCAGATATGTTAGCTCAATCTCTGATATTGCGCGCTTTCTAATAAGTACCGCGCATATAATATATAAATAAATATATATATATATATATATATATATATTGATATTTATATTTATATTCACACACACACACACACACACACACACACACACACACACACACACACACACACACGGATGAATATATGAAGGAACTTTATCAAGGCAATGATTTTCCATGTAAGCAACATATAATTAAAAAGTTAAGACATATATATACACTAACGCCAGTATGCATGTAATGGCAGCTCAAACAATAACGGACTCATCAGGTAGTTAAGCAACGTTGTGTTTTGTCAGTTAGCAAATGGGTGACCGCTTGGGAATAGTAGGTGATGTAAGCTTGGATGTGCTGGTAATTTAAAAGCTTTGACAAACCAATGTCATCCTTGCTATTGTATATAAACACCTGCAACAAAATAAATCCTTACAATTACCTTGATAAAATCCCTCAGTGTACGAAACGCATTGGCTAAGAAGAGTTTTTCCTCTTATCTCCTCTTAGTCATTTTGTATCTTCTACAGATACACGAGAATATTTACCCCCCCTCTCTCTTTATATATATATATATATATATATATATATATATATATATATATGTGTGTGTGTGTGTGTGTGTGTATGAAAAATATATAGAAAATAGGAAGGAACTGGTTAGGTAAATAATCCAAAGTCCCTTAGTATTTTAGTTATTATTTTTAAAAAATAGTGCTCGATACAAAAGTAGAGCATAAATATAATTATTTATTTAAAAATATGATTCCAAATCGCGACATAAGAAGTATCATGTTTCAAAACAAGAGCCGAAAACTTCAATATAGTTATTTAAATTAAATTGAGTTAAAATAAGCTCTGTTCCATCTTCAAGCGAAATTGTTTTTGGAATAACGTATATCTGAAATTTACGTGTTTTAAAAATTGAAATCAAAATTTCCATGGTAACAGCTAGGGCGAATTGTTTAAATTGGTTAGGCGAGTGTTGGGTGTTAATAATAAGTATCAGTATAGAGTTACATTTCGCTTGAAGATGGAACAGAGCTTATTTTAACACAATTTAATTTAAATAATTATATTGAAGTTTTCGGCTCTTGTTTTGAAACATGAGACTTCTTATGTAGCGTTTTGGAATCATATTTTTTAAATAAATATATATATATATATATATATATATATATATATATGTGTGTGTGTGTGTGTGTGTGTGTGTGTGTGTGTGTGTGTGTGTGTGTGTGTGTGTGTGTGTGTGTGAATTACTTAATTATGATTATTATTTCAAATCCTGCTAATTATTTCTATCTATATATCTTTGCTTGAACCGGCTTCTAATGCTCTGGAGTGAGCGGCTTGGGGACAGTAGTCGTAGCTCGTGGAGTTCTGCCACGGAATATGGGATCGAGCGGCGCCCCTATCGAGTCTAATTCGTTACTTCTTCGTTGCTACAGTTGGTATGGCTTTGGCGTCCTATCATAACTGTTCGGGTTTCACTACTTGGTAGTGGATGCACACTGTGTCCCAAATATAGGACGAAACGGCGGTCCAGTTCTTTCTGCATTCTGTTGAGGTTTCTTCTAGACTCGATGAATTAGTTACGATTATTTCAAATCCCCTAATAATAATATATATATATATATATATATATATATATATATATATATATATATATGAAAAAAAGAGAACAGGTAAATTCTCTTTAGCCAACGCGTTTCGTCCTATCAGTTACTTTATCAAAACAAATATAAGGGTTTATTTTTTCGCGTGTTTATATACAAGACGAAGGATGTCATTGGTTTATCAAGGCTTTTAAATTTGTGCGCGTTCATGAATATTGATCAAGTAGTTGAAAGGTCAGTCAAATATATGGAAGACACAAAGTGCCATAATTCAAAGTTTGGGAAGGCATAAGTAAGTGAGTAATGTTCAAGAAACTTTTTTTTTTTTATTCTTATTTTTTCTAATAAATGAATATTGTTTAAATTGTGATTAGATTGTTTGGGTTTGGGATAGGCATATATGATGCACATTTTCAAAAGAAAAAACATCCTAAGATACATCCATCCAAAACCATAGCAATCTGCCCGCAATTTAAACCAAAAAAAAAAAAAAAAAAAATGCTGCAGAACGTATTTAAGGACTTCATCGGACTAATGTAATTTTTTTAGCGGAGTTATATACATGTAGAAACTGGAGGGGAGAGAAAAACACAAGCGTCAGTTATAATTGCGAAGCGATAGGAAATGTAGGGATGATGAAATTTAAAAAATAATTTCTTTGTTAGATATGTAAATACACACACACACACATATATCATCATCAACATCATCATCATCATCATTATCCACTTGACATTTGTAATCTTAGGGCGGATCCGAATGCAGAAGCCACACTAACTTTTTTCCACAACAGTTTATTAACGGCAGCCGTCAGTAAGTCTGGTATAGTCATACCTGTCCATTGTTTGATATTGTCCAACCAGTTTTTGCGTTGGCGTCCTCTCCTACGCTCACCTTCAACGATCCCTTGCATGACGGTCTTGCACAGGCAGCCGTGCCTTGTAATGTGTCCAAACGACGCCATTATTCTCCGTTTGACAATGGCGGGAATAGGTTTTCCGCACAAGCTCATTGGTTTTATGTTCCCAATAGAAGATGCCAAGGAGTTTTCTCATGCATTCGGTCTCAAACGCTTGGATCCTTTCCATTGTGTCTGCCAACAGTGCCCACGTTTCATATCCATATAGAAGAATGGAGAGGGCATCTCGACGTGGTGTAATGGTTAGTAATATTGTCTTGCTAGATCAATTACAACTGAGTAGTGAGTTTCATCCTCACTGGGTGCCTCATACTTTCGGCCTTGTCATATCTAAGCTGGGCTTAGAAAATCACTATAGGAGAATGGAGACTACCAACGATTTGTACAGTCTTTGTCTGAAAGCTGATTTTTATTCTCCATATTCTTGTCAATTTGGCCATCGCTGCCATGTCTGCGACAATCAGTGTGCGGATTTCCGAGTTACAGGTACCATCTTTAGACAAGCTTGCTCCTAAGTATTAGAAACTGAAAATTTCCTCCAGTGAATTCCCATTTATGGCAATGTTGACACAGTTGTTACTGTTTGGGTTATTTACCATTACTTTGGATTTTCTCGGAGCTGACCTCCATAATTAAGAAAATGTCTTAAAAATCCGTTATTTGATAATAAATTTATTTCGATGAATATGGGTATATTCATTTCATCAGTCCGACTGCATTTTCTGGAATGGAATCACTATATCCAGAAAGCAGATATAGAAAAATAAAAAAAGGTAAAGAAATAAAAAAAATACAAAAAAAAACAAAAACAGTAGCAAAAATAAATTGACCTAGAAAAGTTTTCTTGGGTATGGGGGTGCTTACGTTAAGAAAAGAGAACAAGTTAATATAACTGGTAAGGGAAGGTAAAGAGTTAGGCAGTTCAAATTTAACAGAGTTACAAAGTGTGAAAGTTTATAAATCGAGGCAGTTAAAGTGGTGTCTGTATAGACTGCAACATCATCATTGTTGAAACTTGACTAATGCATGGAATAATAATGCAACACAAAATGTACTTAGAACAAAATGTATTGAAACAAGGAAGTGTACACAATATTTACATATAGTCTTTTGTATATTCCTGGTAAGACCGTTCCTGGAGAATGTGTTGACTGAGTCGCAGTCGGGCAGAGTCTCTGGTTGAATCTCTTGATTCCAACCTCTCTTCCCGGTACCAACCATATTTATATGGTCGGTACTCCACTATGCAAATTAGGTGGATCCTACCACAACAATCATCATATAATACAATTATCATCACATAATAATAATATTATGTATAATAATAATATTAATAAAAATAATTAGAAAAATATATAATATAAAACATATATACATATAGCATAATGAGAACCACGTATACTTTCTTAATATCTATATATAGAAAAGCTGCAAATTAAAAAAATAATAATGTACTTTTATGAAAGTATTTATTTATTTGTGTATATATTTGATATTTCAGATTTGGTCTCAATCTTTCTTCAGAAATAACTGTTTGTTTACAAGTAGCGTCCGTCGCAAGATGCGGACGTCACGTAATATGGAACGAATATTCCTAACGTAAATCTAACTGTAATAATATCTTAGATGTTGCTTAAAAAATTAAAATGAGATACATATATGTATACAACATTATCCGAATTGCAGATACCTCCACCTGGGCAAGGTTTCGGTTCTACAATTGAAAGAGCGCTCGTTATTTGGTACATTGTTTCATAAAATGCCAGTACATTTCATTTTTTAACTGAAGCCATACAATTGTGTTCGGAATATTGAGATTTCGGCATTAAATAACCCATTGATATGTAGCTAAAGAAAATCAACTAACCAACCTCTCTCAGCCACAAGCACACAAACATACACAGAAATGAGTTAAAATCAATTCCCCTTATATTTTCTCACGTGCCGGGTTTTGATTCTACATAGAAATTTTTGGCAATGATTTGTTATTATGGACGATGTCTAAGGCGACAGTCATATGATGTTATTACATACATCCTGTAGGTATGTTATTATTTAAAAAAAATAACTGAGCTATTTGGAGTGTATTATTTTAGTATAATTTGAAAAACCAGCCATTCGGCTCCATATTATTATATTTAATAATATATATAATATTCCTACTGTCTCATCAGCCGTTACTTTACATTGTGACAAGTGAAACGATTTTGTCTTAATGTACAATAAATGGCAATGCACTACTATTGCAAATGGGTTAGACGTACATTTATATTATTTATATAATGTGTTATTCCTGACACAATTCTTTTTTATATTTGCAATGTACTTCTCTTTTAAAATGCATTTTATGTCAATGGTATCTACAGGAAATTGACATTGAATCCGAAGGTTGATTAATAATTAACGATGGAATAATGATCTCAAAAAGAAGTAAATTTTCTCCAAAATTATGAAGGCTGATTTTATGTAATATCTCCAATCCAATAAAACAGACCAGATAGATTAACAAAACTGTTATCAAAATGAACCAAATCTATTTCTCTACAGACTTAAATGAATCTATTATTAAATGAGATTTCTAATTCTTTAAAACACGTTTTAAAAAAGATGGAATAATGAAACTGATTACAACAGACTAAATTTCTCTCCAAGCATATGAAGGTAATTTTTAAGTAGTGGATTGGTTAGCTAAACTAGAAGACACTCTTAGCCGGTTACGAGAAGACAGATACGTCTTCTTAACTATTAGTAGCACCACGCAAAAAAATATACTATTTCACAATCAACCCTAGATTAATCTATCACGATAGTTATGGATTTACTTACTCTTAAATAGAACTTATAAGTAAGCCTTTCGTATATTATAATATTCGTGCTGGAGTTAAAAGAAATATCTACATTTCAAGGATACCTGTCTATATTTCTTAGATGAGGTATTATGTATATTATTTACATTATTCGGACTATTGTCCTCACCTTTGTCGCCATATTTATTACAACGTTTCGTCCTTTCAGTATCTGTCTATATTTCTGATATGAGATATTATTTACACTATTTACATTATTCGGACTATTGTCCTCATCTTTGTCACCATATTTATTACAACGTTACGGCCTTTCAGTATCTGTCTATATTTCTGAGATGAGGTATTATGTACACTATTTACATTATTCACACTATTGTCCTCATCTTTGTCGCCATATTTATTACAACGTTTCGGCCTTTCAGTATCTGTCTATATTTCTGAGATGAGGTATTATGTACATTGTTTGCATTATTTGGACTATTGTCCTCATCTTTGTCGCCATATTTATTACAACGTTTCGGCCTTTCAGTATCTGTCTATATTTCTGAGATGAGGTATTATGTACACTATTTACATTATTCACACTATTGTCCTCATCTTTGTCGCCATATTTATTACAACGTTTCGGCCCTTCAGTATCTGTCTATATTTCTGAGATGAGATATTATGTACACTATTTACATTATTCACACTATTGTCCTCATCTTTGTCACCATATTTATTACAACGTTACGGCCTTTCAGTATCTGTCTATATTTCTGAGATGAGGTATTATGTACATTGTTTGCATTATTTGGACTATTGTCCTCATCTTTGTCGCCATATTTATTACAACGTTTCGGCCTTTCAGTATCTGTCTATATTTCTGAGATGAGATATTATGTACACTATTTACATTATTCACACTATTGTCCTCATCTTTGTCACCATATTTATTACAACGTTACGGCCTTTCAGTATCTGTCTATATTTCTGAGATGAGGTATTATGTACACTATTTACATTATTCACACTATTGTCCTCATCTTTGTCGCCATATTTATTACAACGTTTCGGCCTTTCAGTATCTGTCTATATTTCTGAGATGAGGTATTATGTACACTATTTACATTATTTTGACTATTGTCCTCATCTTTGTCGCCATATTTATTACAACGTTTCGGCTCTTCAGTATCTGTGTATATTTCTGAGATGAGGTATTATGTACACTATTTACATTATTCGAACTATTTTCCTCATCTTTGTCGTCATATTTGTTACGACGTTTCGGCTCTTCAGTATCTGAGATGAGGTATTATGTACATTGGTCGTTGGAATGTCATCACGAACACATGACACAGTGAATAAAGGCGTTAGTTAGATCCAGTGACACGGCCCAAAGAGTGTGAGTTCAATACCCGGCTAAGGCAGTGGAGAACTTGGAGAGGGGAATTAACAGGCGATAACTGATAACTGACATCCATTAAACATGACACGTTGAACTAGAACTGTCTACCCCAGTGAGCGAAATAAAGGGTTCAGTCGACATTCCAACCACCTGAAGAAGACCGGAGCGTTTAACGGCCGAAACGTTGTAATAAATATGGCGAAAAATATGAGGACAATAGTTCGTATAATATAAATAATGATACCTCTTACGTTAATGTTTAGAATGCTATTAAATAATCATTTTTGAACGAGCTGTATACGTGGAAATTCCCCGGAATTTTTATAAAACAGACTTTTAGATTAAATTATGTTTGTAAGTACTGTTTAGTCGCCATCAAGATTAACATCACAAATAAATTACATGTGCGTGCTTCTTTGCAAATTTAATTACACACGTGAAAATACTTTTTGCAAGGTGTTCTTAAAGACCAATGGCAAGATAGGATGATAGATTTACTTATCGAAATATATTTACAATGACAGGTTACCCTTGTTAATATCCATTTTCGATATATATTCAATGAAAATAAGCTAATTTTATGATATATAGTTAAATGTTCTAAAAATATCTGCTGCAATTTCTAATAAAATTTCAATTAATCAGAACATGCATGTATATAGAAATTATATATTCAATACAATAGTTCACCCAAATTCAGTGAAAACATTCAGCACTTCTTCATTTGTGTGCTTTTCTGCAAAGATAAATGCAATATGTCGTAGAGGAAAATATCTTTTCAGAATGTCAGCGCAGTTTTGCCAGTATATTCTCAATTTTCATCCTGAAAGAGAACAAAAGCAATATGGCGCTCACTAGTAAATTTAATTCGATTAAATCTAAATATGAATCAACCAGATTTTAAATGAATCATTTATAAGTTAAATAAATAAATGAATTCAAATATGTAAGTAAAATTTTTAAAATATAAATAAAAATCAATTACTATTAAATTTAATTATCGAATTGAGTAAAAATGTTAAAAATTTCTTTATTAAATGTTTAAAGTCAATTTTGGTTTTCATCAGAGTTTGAATTGCTCAGGTTTAATTAAACTCTAATTAAAATAAGGGGCAAGTTGAATTGCTCAGCAAGGATTATAGACATGTGTTTTATTTAGTTAGCTCGGACATTAATGAGTCTAGGACACCAACCGTTACGGTCCTGCGTCAACTTCAAAAGGTCGTTAGGGTGGTATCCTGTGTCATAACAAATCTGGTCAATATAAGTGATTGCTCGGTGACCATCCCGTCTTGCTTCCATCAAGTACAGTAGATTTGAGGTGAGGCTTGCATTCCCACGTGACAAAATAACAGTATATAATTTAGCGGGCCGGTGTAACAGCCCAATATATATATATATATATATATATATATATATATATATATATATATATATATATATGTGTGTGTGTGTGTGTGTGTGTGTGAAAATATATAGAAAATAGGAAAGAACTCGTTAGGTAAATAATCAAAAGTTATTTTTTTTAAATATAATATATATATATATATATATATATATATATATATATATATATATATAACATTAGGCAGAATATAATTTATATACAAAGAAATAATCACACATAGAATCAATCAGTAATATTAATGGTATTATTGGCGACATCCATCGCTAGTATTGTATAATGTATGCATTAAAATACTGTTAATCCATAGAATGACGTGATCCTCATCTATAAAACTGTTGACTTGCATTTAAAAAAATATAAACTGGAAACAACAGTCAACAGTTTTATAGATGAGAATCACGTCACTCTATGGATTAACAGTATTTTAATATTACTGATTGATTCTATGTGTGATTATTTTTTGTATATATATATATATATATATATATATATATATATATATATATATATATATATATATATATATACTCAGCCCAGAGTACATACCGGGTTATTCTAGATGAGGCTGTTTTATACCCACAGTTTCGCAAGGGTAACTATATATCTCCACCGAGTATAAAAATATATACCACTATCGTTTCCAGTGTATTAAGATATATATTAGTGCAATCACATATGATAGGGATTCTATGGATTATGCAGTGTAACACTTTCGCAGAGAACCTTTGTGAATCCTAGAGCCCTCAATTAATTTGTGATTCCCTGGCTTGCCTATGAGTAGGCTTAAATTATGGGCGACTGTTCATATTGTTCAAATAATTGAAAAGTAGTTATTTTTTGTGATTGACCTGAGTTACCTCAGACATTCATCAGTCTATCACCCCAACCATTACGGTTCTGCATCAAGGTCGGAAGGTCATTAGAGAGGCATTCTGTGTCATTGCAAGGTTGCTGGGTGACCATCCCGTTTTCCCCCATGACTATCTATCCAGATCAGTAGATCACGCACGAGTTATTTTTTTGCCCGTCAGCAGCGTTCTACAAAACATATTCTGCGTTTATGTAAGATTATAGAAATATCATGGATTGTTCCATAGACCTGTGATTTAGTTGGATGTTGTCTCTAAGAGATACTAAATATAGCTCCCAGCGTAGATTCCATCAAGCTTAGACTCTAGGGCTTTGGGTAATGTCCAGGCAGTAGCATCATATATTAACATCGCCTCGACAGAGGCTAGAAAAGTATCTCCGCTTGAGGTTTTCTGGTATATCAGATTTCCAGATTACATGCATTACAACGGTTCTCCAGGGTGACATCATCGCACCTTTCCTCTTTTTTTATAACCCTTGAATACATATTGAGAACTTCTCTCAGCAAACATCATCGAGGTTTTACTTTTTCTCGAAGACACTGAAGTCGATATCCGGCAAAAAAAGTTTTAATTTACATTACTTACATTGTTCGGACTATTTTCCTCATCCTTATTGTCATGTTCGAGACGTTTCGGTCTTTGTACGCTGTGGCCTTCTTCAGACGACTGGAATTTCAAACTGAACCCTTTATTTTGTCCGCCGGGGTAGACTGTTCTAGTTCCACGTGTCGTTAACTCAACTCATCAAGGTATTGAACTGGCAACTCTTTGGGTCATGAAAGCTGTGAACTTGAAGAGAGACGGGAACTTGAAAAGGGAGATGAAAGCTGTAAACTTGAAAAGAGAACAATGTCATAATGTAAATTATTAGAATACCTCATAAAAAAGTTTTAGTTAATGTCCAGGCAGTGGCATCAGACATTAACCCCAGTGGATTGAAGGAATCTCCGCTTGTGGGGTGTAGGTATTATTACATTATAAACTACAGACGTCTACATAGAGCGTATTAAGTATATTTCAAAATTATATTAGGGTCGCTTATTCGATATATTGCATTGTTAGGGAACCCGAGTGCCATTTAAGGCCCGACTATATGTGAATGAAAACCTCAAAAATGACATATATTTTTAAGGTATGTTCAGAAAGGTAAAAAAAAAATAAGTAGATACGATAATACACGTAGAGATGACAGGTGGAAATAGGGCCTTAAAAAGTTTTTATTTGAAAAATAAGTTCGGTGTAACATTTTCGCAGAGAACTTTTGATTCCTTGGTTTGCCTATTATTAGGCTTAAATTATGGCCGACTGTTCATATTGTTCAAATAATTGAAAAGTAGTCATTTTTTTGTGATTGACCTGAGTTATCTCAGACATTAATGAGTCTATCACGCCAACCATTACGGTCGGAAGCTCATTAGGGAAACATTTTGTGTCATAACAAGTTTTCCTGGGTGACCATCCCGTCTTTGGGTAGCTTATTCGATATATTGCACTGTTAGGGACCCCTTGTATCATTTAAGGCCCGATTATATGCGAATGAAAACCTCAAAAATGACATGTTTTCAAGGTATGTTCAGAAAGGAAAAAAAACTAAGTAGATTCGATAATACACGTAGAAATGACAGGTGAAAATAAGGTCTTAAAAAGTTTTTATTTGAAAAATAAGTTCGGATCAGGTTAGTCATTATTTTGAAAAGCTTAAACTCGACGAATGGTCTATTTCTTTTGTTTACTTAAGGAGTTAAGGAGGATGATCTGTTTGCAATAGAAATCCCTAGTAAATCTGTCTCCCAACAAGTAGCCAACCGGTAAAATCGGTTTTTAACACTGCTACGGTTACTTAATAGATTCCATAGTTAGCGTTCCTAGTATCACATAAGACTAGACATTATATAAAGAAACTCTTACGAAGAGCATCTTTTTAAAGATTGCGCCCAAAATATGAACAAATAACCAACATAGATCTTATACAATAGATAGAGCCTCGCGATTGAACTTAAATTTAAGTTCATTTTGAAATCTAATCCGAATTAAAAGAAAAATAATTTCCGTATATAAATAAACGTTTTAGGCAATTTACAAACATTAGTACATTTTTTGTCACTCATTGGCACAGCTAGCCGCCATTTTATACGAAAAATATAAACAACAAATTTAAAACTCATTTTAAGATCCAATATTTGGCCTAGAGATATGTTTTGAAATATATTATTAAATTTAAGACGTAATTCACTGAATATTCGAAAAGTAATACTTACATTTTACCTAATAGAAAATGAAATAACATTTTATTTGAAAAACGGTAACCTTGTAAGATCAAAGGAAAAATTCGTATGAAGTCGGACAAAGGAAAACCGAGAAAAACTGTAATTCTACCACCTGTATGAAAAAATCGAACCATAAAATAAAAATAAAACCTAAAGAAATACGGAAGATCAGAAGAACAGTAAATTTATTTTCGTTCAAGTTATATATTTTTAACTGTCGGATATAAAACGAGGGATGCGTTTTTAATTATTATTATTTAATAAACTTATCCTCTACCAAATTAATACCCATGAGAATGCACTGAAAAGTTATTTGTGCAAATAAAGAAATATTCAAAAAATAAATTTTGTCATTTTTTTTTCATTTGGTGAGATTTGGGGAAGTTAGCCAGTCTAAAAAACTTAATAGAATACCATACTGGTCATATGATGGGGGGTCAGTTTTCCTTTGTTATTATGTAATAAACTGATCGCCTCTGTTTTATTTCGTAGAGAAATGCAGGTAATTTCTCGGCCCAGTCAAGAAATGATTAAAAAATACATTCTGATGTACAGGCATTTTGTCAGATTTTGGGAAGTGTGTCGAGCTGATCAATTTTCAAGTCCTTCTTGTGGTATTAAGATAAAACTAGTAACAGCCATTAAACGTTCATATCTTTCCAATTTTAATTTTCTGATGAATCATCATTCATAATTTAATTAATGACTAAGCCTCGTTGTGAGTTTCCCGATTATAAAATACGAATGAAAACTGCCATGTTGCTTTGTTAAATATTTGTGCTTAAAAAATTAAAAAAAAATATCACAATTTGACACTGACAAGACATATTGATGGCAAAGACATAGTGGAAGATGCGCACAACCCTACCTAATGACCTTGTGTAAATGGTTGGCAGAAAGTGTCTATTTCTGTCGCTTACTTCAAGAGTCTAGGAGTCTGATTTGTTCGCAACAATTTACTAAGAGTTACAAAGAACAGGAAATTGTGGAGTACTATAATTATCCACGCCCTGAATGGATACATCACATGGAATAAGAAGTAAGAGGGTACAAATGAAAAGATTCACAATTGACAAGCTTTTCCATTTCACTAAAGCAGACGCTAAAAAAAATGAAAGCGTTATTTGTCTCTCTCTTTTTTCTTTATTTTTCTTTGTTTATTTGTTTTTTTGTTTCTTTCATTCTTTCTTATTTCCTGCCATCCTTTTTCTTTCTTTCTTTCTTTCTTTCTTTCTTTGATTCTTTATTACTTTGTTTCTTCCCTTCCACTTCCTTAAACCAAACAGCGTCTTTGATGTACACTTTCTTTCTTTCTTTCTTTGTTTCTTTCTTTCTTTCTTTCTTTCTTTCTTTCCTTCCACTTCCTTAAACCAAACAGCGTCTTTGATGTACACTTTCTTTCTTTCTTTCTTTCTTTCTTTCTTTCTTTCTTTCTTTTTCTTTCTTTCTTTCTTTCTTTCTTTCTTTCCTTCCACTTCCTTAAACCAAACAGCGTCTTTGATATACACTTTCTTTCTTTCTTTCTTTCTTTCTTTCTTTCTTTCTTTCTTTCTTTCTTTCTTTCTTTCTTTCTTTCTTTCTTTCTTTCTTTCTTTCCTTCCTTCCACTTCCTTAAACCAAACAGCGTCTTTGATATGCACTTTTACTTCTTCTTTCCTTGATTTTCTTTCTTTCTTTCTTTCTTTCTTTCTTTCTTTCTTTCTTTCTTTCTTTCTTTCTTTCTTTCCTTCCACTTCCTTAAACCAAACAGCGTCTTTGATATGCACTTCTACTTCCTTCTTTCCTTGATTTTCTTTCTTTCTTTCTTTCTTTCTTTCTTTCTTTCTTTCTTTCTTTCTTTCTTTCTTTCCTTCCTTCCTTGAAATCAAAATGGAACAGTTCATTATTTATTTGAGGTAGTGGCAGCGTGTAACGTATTTGACTTAACCAACTGACCAACTAATTAAACCTGCTTTACAATTATTATTACTATTATTATTATCATCATCATTCGATTTCTGCTATGGACACACTACCTACCAAGTCTGCGGAAAGACCTAAGGCAGGTCGTGGTGTGTTGTTATGGCCACATTTCATTTAATTTTTTTTTTTTTTTTATCTCCGATGAAGTTGCTAGCGTTACATAGACAAAGTTCTCCTTAGTGTGTGTGCTGTACTTAATAAGACAATTTCTGTATGTCTCTCTTAAACTGGGGTTTCAGGGATTCTTTCAATGTGTTGTTTTGTTCCATTTTTTATAATTCCAAGTGCACCTATTACCACTGGTATTATTCTTGTTTTCAATTTCCACATTTTTTATTTCAATTTCAGGTCTTTGTATTTTGATAGTTTTTCAAATTCCTTGGTTGCTATGTTACAATCCGCTGGACAAGCCATATCAATTAGTAGGCAAGTTTTTTCTTTCTGGTTTTGACAATAATGTCCGGCCTATTTGCTTCAATTTTTCTGTCTGTGTGGATGGTATAATCCCATAGAATGGTGACATCTTCTATTTCTGTAACCGGCGCTGGCCGATGTTCATACCAGTGTTTGCTTACACATTTTCCAAAGTGTTTGCACATTGTCAGTGTAAGTATTGCCCCACTCTATCGTGACGATTTTTTATATTCATTTTGGGGCAAGTATAGAACATCCTGAGATTAGATGGTCTATTGTTTCTTGGTATTTGTCACAGAACCTGCATTTTGGATCCACATTATTATGTATGATATTTGCCTGAAAATTCCTAGTGAAAAGACTCTGGTCTTGCGCTGCAAGAATAAACCTTCAGTTTCAGACTTTAATCCAGATGCTCGTAACCATCGATGAGTATTAACTTTATCAACATTGGGTTTATTTGCACGTTCTGGATATTGGCCAAAAGAGGTTTGTCTTGCCAGCGTTGTTTCATCTGTTCAAGGGCTTTATCCTTGGCTTTCTTTTTCATATCTTTTGCTGCAATAGTTGGTTCTTGGCTTCTGTTTTGATTTTACTACAGAATCTACTAAATGTAAATGTTGTTTGTATTTACTGCCTTCTTTTATTATTGAATATTTTTTCTTTCTGTTTTCATGTTGTTTCACTAATTTTATCATCCAGTCATTTGTTGTTTTCCATGTAAGTTAGTAAGCCAATAGTTGTTGTCTTGTATGACAATTCTAGCTGAATAAGACCTCTTCCACCTTCTTTACGGGGTATGTATAGACGGTCTACATCAGCCTTTGGATGATGCATCTTATTTAGAAAGAAGCTTTCTTGTTTTAGAATCCATTTGTCTGATGTTTTTTTAGAGTCCAGTTCAAGATGTTGAAACTATATTATTACTATTATTATTATTATTATTATTATTATTATCATTATTATTATTATTTCTGCTATGGACACACTACCTACCAAGTCTGCGGAAAGACCTAAGCAGGTCGTGGTGTGTTGTTATGGCCATTTCATTCATAATTTTTTTTTTTTTTTATCTCCGATGAAGTTGCTAGCGTTACATAGACAAAGTTCTCTTAGTGTGTGTGCTGTACTTAATAAGACAATTTTCTGTATGTCTCTTAAGCTGGGGTTTCAGGGATTCTTTCAATGTGTTGTTTTGTTCCATTTTTTATAATTCCAAGTGCACCTATTACCACTGGTATTATTCTTGTTTTCAATTTCCACATTTTTTCTATTTCAATTTCCAGGTCTTTGTATTTTGATAGTTTTTCAAATTCTTGGTTTTATGTTACAATCCGCTGGACAAGCCATATCAATTAGTAGGCAAGTTTTTTTTCTGGTTTTGACAATAATGTCCGGCCTATTTGCTTCAATTTTTCTGTCTGTGTGGATGGTATAATCCCATAGAATGGTGACATCTTCTATTTCTGTAACCGGCGCTGGCCGATGTTCATACAGTGTTTTTACACATTTTCCAAAGTGTTTGCACATTGTCCAGTGTAAAGTATTGCCCCACTCTATCGTGACGATTTTATATTCATTTGGGGCAAGTATAGAACATCCTGAGATTAGATGGTCTATTGTTTCTTGGTATTTGTCACAGAACCTGCATTTTGGATCCACATTATTATGTATGATATTTGCCTGAAAATTCCTAGTGAAAAGACTCTGGTCTTGCGCTGCAAGAATAAAAGCCTTCAGTTTCAGACTTTAATCCAGATGCTCGTAACCATCGATGAGTATTAACTTTATCAACATTGGGTTTATTTGCACGTTCTGGATATTGGCCATGCAGAGGTTTGTCTTGCCAGCGTTGTTTCATCTGTTCAAGGGCTTTATCCTTGGCTTTCTTTTTTCATATCTTTTGCTGCAATAGTTGGTTCTTGGCTTCTGTTTTGATTTACTACAGAATCTACTAAATGTAAATGTTGTTTGTATTTACTGCCTTCTTTTATTATTGAATATTTTTTCTTTCTGTTTTCATGTTGTTTCACTAATTTTATCATCCAGTCATTTGTTGTTTCCATGTAAGTTAGTAAGCCAATAGTTGTTGTCTTGTATGACAATTCTAGCTGAATAAGACCTCTTCCACCTTCTTTACGGGTATGTATAGACGGTCTACATCAGCCTTTGGATGATGCATCTTATATTTTTAGAAAGAAGCTTTCTTGTTTTAGTTATTATTATTATTATTACTATTATTATTATTATTATTATTATTATTATTATTATTATTATTATTATTTTCTTTGATTTCTGGCGTTTACACATTTCTTTCCGGGTCCCGCCCAGGGACCTAAGGTTAGAAATGGCATCATGACAATTTCCACTGACAAAAAGAAAAAAGAAAATTACAAAGATAAAGCCCTTCGTAAAGTGTTGGCTGTACTTGTCAGAACAATTTTTTGTATCTCCTTGATGCATGGACTTCCAGGAATCCCTTAAATTAGTCGACTGTAATTTTTCCAACCTATCCTAGGGCTCCAACTACAACAGGGATTGTTATTATTATTATTATTGTTATACGGTGTTTTGTTACCCGCAAATGTTTTAAGTACATGTTTTTTTTCTAGTTGGGAAATTCTATCTTTTGCTCTCACCCACTCATCTCCCCACTCACTGATGGTGTGTAACACGTGGTGCAAAACTGTTATACGTAAGGTCTTTGTGCAAATGGATGGCAGAACAGAAATGAGGAGAGATAACGGAAAGATAACAGTTTTTAAGAGCTATAAAGGACAGGAAATTGTGGAGTGCCATGATCCTCCTATTGCTGAATGGGCACATCACAAAAAATAAGTAAGAGGGTACAAATGAAAACATTAAACATTGACAAGATCTTCCAGTTCAGTGTAGCAGACGTTAAAAACTTAAAAGAGTTATGGCCAGCTCTATTTTTTGTTTGTTTGTTTGTTTCTTTGTTTCTTTCTCCTTCCTTCCATATTTCCTTCCTTCCTTTTTTCTTTCTTTCTTTTTCTCACTAAAACCAAACAACGTCTGGGATATATACCGTATATAATCGCATGAGCTTTGCGCAGAGGCGGTACCGTAGCCAATGAGGATGCTGGTCCTTGCTGGTGGTATCACGTCTGCTCTTAGCTCAGACCGGCTCTGACAAGCCAAGACTAGCTTAGACTAGCCCTGACCGGTTTGGACAAACCAAGACCAGCTATGACTAGCTTAGACCAGCTATGACCTGCTTGGACAAGCTATGACCACCTAAGACCAGCGGCCCGAGTGAAAACACTCGGGGCCACGTTAAAAACTGACCTTGTGTCACAACCTGACTCAGTGTGGGGTCAAGTAAATATACCGTATAACCGCATATCAGGCGACCTTTGAAAACCTAATTTTGAAGCTAATTTGACTACGGTAAATGGATATATATTTTGGTCAATGGCATAGCCAGATCCAGTAGTATATACACTAATTTCATATCTAGTATATGACGCTACCCTCTTAAAATTCGCTTCAAAATTAGGGTTTCAAATGTAGCATGATACGGTATTTCGTTATCCTCTTTCCTTGAGAAACAAAACTTAACATTCCATTATTTAATGGTAAGGCGTAACGTACTTGGTAACCAACTGACTAATTAAACCTGCTTTAGTCACATGGCGTGTTTTGTTACTCCCAATGCTTCCTTCACTTTTTCCCACTACTTTGCTAAGTCAGAGAACTTGTGTAGCACTCATCGTGACGCAGTTGTAGCTCAGCAGTGGGAGGTAGCCGTCTCTTTGTCTTTCATTTTAGAATGCGGCGGTTGACAAAAGCAGGGTTACGGAACTAAGGAAAAAACAGATATGATGTGATAATGATGGGTTTAAAATAGGGTATCGATTTCCTATTGTTATTAAATAATGAACTGATATCGAATTTTATTATGTATCAAAAGGTATTGAAAAGGTCTCATCTCAACCAAGAATGAATACGAAAAAATAAAATTCGGATTTTTGAGTATTATATCAGTTTTTTGGAAGTGAATTTTACTTAGAACTTTCTAAAATTTTCGAAAAAATAGACCGAAGAATGAATCGGCTGAAAAGCGATTTACGTTTGTTTTAATAAGGAAAAACGGTTAATCACTCAAACAATTTGGGACATTTTTTTTTCAGTTTTATTTGTTTGGGATTCTTTCTTTTGTCTGGCAATATTTTATTCGGCGTGCTTGAGAATAAGAAACAGTCTCCAGTTCCCAGATTTGAACGGAGAAGAAAACGTATTTTGCGGCGAAATATAGGACAGTAAAAATTATTTCTGTAATATATCGATTACTCTTTGCAAAAACCGAACGTAAAAGTAACACAAACGATCTTCAAGATAATTTTACGAAAACAAAATAAATACTAATACAGAAAACCCGGTAACTCGAGAATAGAAAGGAATAATAGTAAAAACGATTTTCCAAGCGTAGCTTAGATGTGGCACAAGGCCGGAAGTAGGAGGCACCTAATGAGGATCGAACTCACTACTCAATCGTAAAAGCTCTAGCAAGACAAGCTTGCTCACCATTACACTGCCTCGAGGTGCCATAGTAATTTTCCAAGCACAGCTTAGATGTGGCACAAGGCCGAAAGTAGGAGGCACCTAGTGAGGATCGTACTCACTACTCAATCGTAATTGTTTTAGCGAGACAAGCTTGCTAACCATTACAACTCCAGGTGCCCTAGTCATTTTCCAAGAGTAGCTTAGATGTGGCACAAGGCCGAAAGTAGAAGACACCTAGTGAGGATCGAACTCACTATTCAGTCGTAATTGTTCTAGCGAGACAAGCTTGCTAACCATTAAGCCGCCTCGAGGTGCCCAAATAATAATAATAATAATAATAGCACCGGTTAGAGAAATAGAAGACATCATATTTTTATGGGATTACACCATCTTTACAAACAGGAAAATTGAAGCAAATAGGCCGGACATAATAATCAAAAACCGAAAAGAAAAAAAAAACAAAAAAAAACTTGCTTACTAATTAATATGGTTTGCACAACGGACTGTAACATAGCAACCAATGAAAAAGTATCGAACTCGGACGACCTGGAAATCGAAGGAGAAAAAAATATGCAAATTGAAAATAAGACCACATAGTAGGGGCGATTGGAATGAAAAAAAGGAACACTACGACACATTGAAAAAAATCTCTGAAAATCCCTGTTTGAGAGAAATATTAGGTGCATAATTATCAAGCGTTTTTAAACAATTTTTATTAGGAAAGAAGGAACATAAAAATTCAACAGCAACATTTTTAAATGGTTTTTCTGGAGCGTATGATTATCGACAAGCATTTGTTATAACCTGAAAATAAAAAAGGAAACAAAACAGCAACATTTATTAACAATTAACTCGGGTACAAAAACGCCTGTTAATTATGCACCAAACTAATACAAAATAAACATAAAATATAAACAAAAAAAAATTGTCTTAAAAATAATTGTCGGACTTTGTCCATTTCATAATGTGTGACAAAATATTGTGTTGATAAGTACAGCCCACACACTAAGAAGAACTTTGTCCATGTACCGTTAGTGATGCTATGTGAGTTAGAAAAACAAATCATGATATGTTGCCACACAACTACCTGCCTTAGGTCTCTCCGCAAACTTGGTTCATAGTGTGACCGTAACAGAAATGGAAATAATATGATGATAATATACTAATTATGACAAAATAATAACAAAATAATGCTAATAATAATAATAATAAAGTCAACAATAATACTAGTCATAGTAGGTGCGCTTGGAATGATAAAAAAGAATCACAACACACTGTAAAAATCCCTGGAAACTCCAGCTTAAGACAAATATAAAAATCTCTTAATAAGTACAAGTTACACACTACGAAGAATTTTGTCCATGTAACACTAGTTATGCTATGGGATTTATAAAAACAAATCATGAAATGTAGACATAACTACACACTACTATATGGCTTAGGCCTTCCAGCATAAATTGCAGCATGTGTGACCATAGACGAAATCGAAATATAATAATAATAATAATAATAATAATAATAATAATAAATGAAGAAAGACTGGAAATACATCGCATGACAGATGAAATACAAACTAGAATAAACTAGAATAAATGACATAAGAAATAATGATCTCTTAGGAAATAAAACGGAAGAATCTAGCTGTGACATAGATAATTGCATTGATTCAGATTCAGTCGCTGATGAAGATGCATTAAACGACATTAAAGCAGAAAACCTTGAAAACAACAGAATTAAAATCACTGAAGCGAAAAACCATCATTCAAATAATCAGCAGAGTAACACACACGCAAATGCCAGAAAGTAATCGGCTTCTAAAATTTCATATGACAAAGTCCAATAAACATATTGCTCAAATATATAACGTTGCATTGCAAACATTGTTAATGACAGACCACTGGGAAACGTCACAGAGGTAAATGATGTCATATATACAATAGTGTTGTGTATGATACACCTAATTTAATAAGCGGACTACCGACCATATAAATATGGGTTGGTACCGGAAGACAAAAGATAGTAGAGATTAAGAAATTGAACGACTCAAGACAAATTATGCAAAACAGTCTTCCAAGAATATACCAAACAACAGTAAATATTGTTGTACCTATTCTTTGTTTCAATACATTTTTTGTTAACGTACATTTTGTGTTGTATTATTCCATGTTATTTAATTTCAACAAATAGCTTTGGCAGTTTAAAAGTCTTAACGTCAAGACAAATAAAAGGTTAAACAACAGATCTCACTTGGGAGGTAAAATTAAAGTCAGAAGATTCTATCATTGATGAAGATGAATCATACGACATTAGGGCAGAATTCCTTGAAAAGAACAGAGTGGAATTCACTGAAGTGAAAAACAAAAAAAAATCCATATGTCAAAATACAATAAACATACACTGAAAACAAATAATACTCCATCGCAAACATTCTTAACGGATAGACCAATGAAAAACCTCACATAAATAAATAAATAACAACTACACAAAAACTTAATGTCAAGACAAATAAAAGATTAAACAGCAGACAAAAAAGATTCCATTGGAAGGAAATATTAAAGCGAGAAATTGCGGAAATAATTTGTGTGAATTGTCGATACTAATTTAGATTTCAAGAAATTCAAATATTTCAACATGGAAAAGCATGATCAAGCGTAAATATAAAATTAAAGCAGTAAATGAAATTACAGTAATCAATACGGTAGGAAAGAAAATAAGATCCGATATCGATCCAAATATGCTTGCCGATGTCCACAGGGACATCATGTGAAATAAAAGTATCTCAATTGTAGAAATAGATTAAGATAAAACAAACTATAAGACAACGTACAATCAGACATAATCCAAACAAAAATAGAGGCAAGAGAGGAAACAGATAATATGAGAGAAGATGAGATAGAAACTAAAATAAAAGAGATAGGAAATAATGATCACCCGAAAAATAAAATGGAAGACTCTAGATGCAGCATGGACAATTCCTGTAATGATTAAAACGAGAAAAATACCAATCTCAGTCAACCATTGAGGAATCAGTCTGAGGTCGAAAAATCTGTCATTGGAACAAACTCTTCCATCAACAAAAAGACACCTGATCAACAAAATCAGATTAAAACCAACATTAGATTTGATGACTTAATGCTAAAGCAATAATTAAAAAGAAAGCGAACAAAATAGAATCGTGAAGAGTATAAACAAGTCATGGCATCGTTTTTCACTGTACTCGAAAATCCACGAAAGAAGATCATGGATCTGACATACCAAATATATGGAGAGGTACGGTAGTGAATTAAATAAGATCCGATATGGACCCAAATACATTTGCCAATGTCCACAGGGACATCATGCAAAATAAAAGTATCTTAATTGTAGAAATAGATTAAGATAAAATTAAATATAAGACAAAGTACAATCAGACATACCAAATATATGGAGAGATACGGTAGGAAATTAAATAAGATCCGATATCGACCCAAATATATTTGCCAATGTCCACAGTGACATCATGCAAAATAATAGAATCTCAAATGTAGAAATAGATTAAGATAAAATTAAATATAAGACAAAGTACAATCAGACATAATCCAAACAAAAATGAGGCAAGAGTTTAAATATATAATATGACAGAGGATGAGATACAGACTAAAATAAATGCGATGAGAAATGATCTCTCGGTAAATAAAACGGTAGACTCTAACTGCAACAATTGCACTGAAAAAGATTCTGTCACTGATGAAAATGAATCATGCGACATTACGAGAACAATTTTTTCCACCAAAAAGCGATACATGATAAAAAAAACAAAAAAAATAAACCAAAAAAAAAAAACGCAGATTAAAACCAACATTGGACCTAATGACTTAATTCCAAAGCAATTGATAAAAAGAAAGCGAGCGAAATGTAATCGTGAAGAGTATAAACAAGTCATGGCATCGTTTTTCCCTGAACTCGAAAATCCACAAAAGAAGATCATGAATCAGACATACCAAATATATAGGAGATATATGGTAGTGAATTAAATAAGATCCGATATCGACTCAAATATGCTTGCCAATGTCCGCAGGGACATCATGCGAAATAAACTAAAATACAGAAAGATATAAGATAAAAGTAAATATAAGACAACGTACAATCAGACATAATCCAAACAAAAATGAGGCAAGAGTTTAAATATATCATATGACAGAGGATGAGATACAAACTAAAATAGATGCGATGAGAAATAATGATCTCTCAGGAAATAAAACGGTAGACTCTAACTGCAACAATTGCACTGAAATAGATTCTGTCACTGATGAAAATGAAACATACGACATTACTAGAACAAACTTTTCCACTGACAAAGAGACACCTGATAAAAAAACAAAACCAGATTAAAACCAACATTAGAATTGATGACTTAATGCCAAAGCAATTAATAAAAAGAAAGCGAACAAAATGGAATCGTGAAGAGTATAAAAAAGTCATGACATTGTTTTTCACTGTACTCGAAGATCCACAAAAGAAGATCATGGATCAGACATACCAAATATATGGAGAGATACGGTAGTGAATTAAATAAGATCCGATATGGACCCAAATACATTTGCCAATGTCCACAGAGACATCATGCGAAATAAAAAAAAAACTCTCAACTACAGAAATAGATGAGATAAAACTAAATATAAGACAACGTACAATCAGACATAATCCAAATAAAAATAAGGCAAGAGTTTAAATATATATGATAGAGGATGAGATATAGACTAAAATAAATGAGATAAAAAAATAATGATCTCTCAGGAAATAAAACGGAAGACTCTATCTGCAACAATTGCACTGAAAAAAGATTTTGTCCCTGATGAAGATGAATCATACGGCATTAGAGAAGAATTCATTGAAAATAACAGAGTTGAATTCACTGAATTGAATAAACACAAAATTCATATGTCACAGTACAATAAATATACTGTGCAAACGCATAATGCTCCACTGCAAACATTGTTAACGGACAGACCAATAGAAAACCTCACATAAATAAATAATGTTATAAACGCAACAGCTTTAACAATTAGAGAAAAGCTTAATGTCAAGACAAATAAAAAAAATTAAACAACCGAGAAAAAGATCCCACTTGGAAGGTAAGACTAAAGCGAGAAATTGAGGAAATCAGATGTGAATTATCGATACTAAATTAGATTTCAAGACATTCAAATATTTCAACATGGCAGCAAGATCAAGCGTAAATTTAAAATTAAAACAGTAAATGAAATTCCAGCAATCAAATAAATTCTTCAACAGAAACTGCAATTAAAACTAAAGAGAAAAAAGACGATGTGAAAAACGTTGTAGGTTTATCGACAAAATGAGATATTACAAACAGACCTTAAGAAGTTTTAGAGGAAAATTGGAAAAGCTGTTATAAAAGTCAAAGAGCCACCATCTATTACACATGTGTAAATATTTGGGGAGAATGTTTGGAGCAAAGAAAAGGAATATAATCTAAATGACAAGAACAAGAAAAAAAATGAAGTATAAACCTGTGCAAGAATGGGGAAATATAACGAAGAATAATGTCAGGCAAGTTCTAACAAAATGCTCAAAATGGAAATCCCCAGTAACTGACAAAGTACCCAACTTTTGGCTTTATCATCTGTCATCAATTCATAAACTTTAACAATGCTAATTAGTAACCCCAATGAAATTCAAGAATGGATCGCCTAAAGCTGATGTTGATCGTCTGTATGTGTCCAGATGCAAAGGAAGCAGTCAATTAGGTCAACTAGAACTGTCTTACGAAGCCATAATAATCGGTCTTCAAAGATACAGAAGATTGTATGATGATCTTTATCAAAAAACATTACATAAGTAAGAAATTGTATTCAATAATAAAAGAAGAGAGCTCAATGTAAATCCAGAGCAAATAATTTAAATAAAAACAGACCATTTTAAGGTCCTATGTCATAAATTATTTCACCGCAGCCCTTTTAAAAGGACTGCGGATCATCAGACTTTACTTACAAACAAAAAATGAAAAGAAAATTTACACATTTTTGACGGGCCGTATTAAACATATGTAAATTAACGGAGTGAGGAGGGAGAGAGAAGACATGAGTGAGTTAGCAGACATTGGCACATTTAAACGGTTAACTTAACGGAAGTTATATATTGATATCGAAGGGGTAGAGAAGAAAAAACCCATAGAGAGAAAAGGAGAGAAGGGAGTTAAGAGAGAAGATGTCACTAATTTTCTTTGCAAAAAAAAAAGGCTAGAAACAGAGGCTGTTATTTTGCTTTACTTTGAAAGTGTTATTTTGGGGGTTCATAAAGATTATTAAAGTAAAGTCTGATTATTCGCAGTCCTTTTAAAAGGGCTGTGGTGAAATAATTTATTACATGGACCCTTAAAGTGGTCTGTTTTTATTTAATATATATATATATATATATATATTTGGTTGGATAGATGTGAGTTTGTGACCCTGGGTTTCACGCTTTAGCGATCGTCAGACAAACTGATTAATTTTTTTTTTAATTTGTGTTTATGTAGATTGCGTGTATTGGTGTTATTGTGGAAGAGGTGGGGGAAACTTCGTCGCTTACATCTATCTCACATCTATCCAACCAAATATGTTAGCTCTATCTCTGATATTGAGCGCTTTCTAATAACTACCGCGTATATAATATATAAATAATTATACATATATATATTTATTTATATTTATGTACACTTTTCACACACACACACACACACACACACACACACACACACATATATATATATATATATATATATATATATATATATATATATGCATATATATCTTTTACCAAAAAATTGATGAAACAGATAATCCCCCCCACCAAATATAAATGACTGTCCACCATATATAAATTGATCACGTCTGGCCTGAGGTACTGTAATTAATCTTTTCTCGATGAAAACACCATTCTACCTCTGGAACAGAAGGGATGTCGACGAAGTTCATATAGTTGTAAAGATCAACTACTAATAAATAAAATGACCCAGGGAAATTTCAGGAAGATGTGGAAATCTCTGTACAACATAGGAATATGAAAAACCACATAATACTTAAATCACACCAAAGGAAACTGTCACTTTCAACCGTCTAAATATCCGACGAGAAATCTTTAAAGGTGACGTCCTGTCAACCCTTCCGTTTTGTTTGGAAATCTTGTTTGACATGAATTAAATAATAATAGCTATGAATATAAAGTAAAAAAAAAATGAACGTATTTAATCACCTATTCTAAATAGATGATTTAAAATTCTTTTCCAAATAAGACACTGAGGTGGAAGTGTCTCCACGATATTATAAAATGTTTTAGTGACAATATAAGTATGGATTTTCGAATAAATGTGCTGTTATGGGACCTTACCCATAATAACATAATGGACTATTCCACACGTAATAAATACTGCGCCTCAAGAGGAAGCAGGGGGTTCAGACCGAAGTCGGGCGACCGGCGGACCTGCTGATCGGTTGAACTCTCTGCCTTCAGGCAGGGAGGAACCCGAACGAGGCTACGCCGAAGGGCGGAGTCTCTTTCTGTGAGATAAACCGACCCTGAACTCTTTTATACGGGTTCAAAGGGCATATTTTTGGACGAGCGCTCGCGCTCGGAGATACCACGTTAAATCGGCCTTGTGCCACATGACGCCCTTGTGTGGGGGTTGACTAAATACCGTACAATCCGAATTCGGGCGACCGGCTGACCGGCTGATTGGTTGAACTCTCTGTCTTCGGGCGGGGAGGAACCCGAACGAGGCTACACCAACGGGCGGAGTCTCTTTCGGGGAGGTAAACTGACCCTAAACCCGTTTATACGTGTTCAAATGGCATATTTTTGGCTGAGCCTATGGGCACGGAGATCCCACGTTAAACCGGCCTTGTGCCACATGATGCCCGCGTCGTGAGGTGACTAAATACAGATCAGTCTGAAGTCTGGGCTGAGTTTTGTCAGAATTTCCGTCAGAGCGAGTCAGTCAGTCGAGTCAGAAGCAGTCCGAAACAGAGTCGCTTTCAGACAATTACTAATAAACCTGATTGTTCTTACTAACACTTTCTACTTCTCTGTATATATTCCTGTTTGTAATATATCTGTGTTATTCCATATCTCTATTCGAGTTCTTCTTTATTGGTTCTACCTTTGACTATCACCGTGGTAGAAAGAAACCGGACCATATCATGTGCAAAAGTAACATTCAAGAAAGGAACAATAAAAAAAATACTCTCAACAGATCTAGATTTTATCAAAGATTAGGGAACTGGAACAAGAAGAAGCCTATAAATACCTAGGATTCAACGAAGAAGAATACAACATAGATAAATGAAGGAGAAAGCAAGAAAAGAATACTACATACCTATTCGTCAGGTATTGAATACCGAGTTGAATAAAAAATACAGAATTTTAGCCATAAACACCTTGGTTGTTCCTGTGGTGCAATACAGTTTCAACATTCTTAACTAGACCGTAGATGACATTAATCGAATGGATGCCAAAACCAGAAAGCTTTTCACTTGCATGCATCATCCTGAGACTGATGTTGATCATCTGCCCAGATCCGAAGAAGGAAGAGGATTAGTTCAACTAGAACTGTTTTACAAAACTGCAACAATCTACCTTCAAAGTTACCCGGAAACTACAGAAGACGGCATGTTGATCTTTGTCAGAGATCATGAAAATATATTCAGTAATAAGGAACCAACAGGTTCAAAATGCAATTTCAAGTGGGTGACTAAATGCAAATAAAAATAATACACCTATTGCGGCGGGAAAAAAAGCAAAAGCAAATGCAATCGACCCGGTAAAAAACACGATGGCAAGATAAACCGCTTCACGTTCAATATCCTCCCGTATCAAACAAGCTGATGTAGACTAACCACCTGTTCAACGGAGGTTACGTAGTGAAGGGTTAAAGGTGAAACCGAAGGTTTTATTCTTGCTGCACAAAACAATGTTTGCTAATTAGAGATTACCAAGCATATATATATAGAGAGAAAAATTGTGTTGGCTCAAATTCTAGATTCTGCGATAAATAACCAGAAACAATTGGCCATCTTGTACCAGTTCACCCGGTATTGGCACCCACTGAATATGTTACCCGGAATGATAGATTGGGCCTGAAGTGGAAAATATGCAATTTTTACGGAAAGGAAACCCAAGACATTTGTATGAACAGCACCAAAACCCGGTCATGGCGATAGGGCGTGTAACAATTTCATGAGACCTTACAATAGATAGAGACAAAACAATCAAACCTAATCCCCCGAACATTGTGATCTGAAACTGCAACAACAGAATGTGCTTTCTTGTTTTCTCATGAAGACTGTAATGTACAGGGCTTGGACAAAATAATTGGAACACTTGTTAAATTCAAAGAAAATTTAATATGGAGTTGGTCCTCCTTTAGCCTCACAGAAAACTTTAATACGTCTAGGAATGGAATCATACAGCTTCCTGACTTCATCCAGAGGAATTTTCAGTTATTCTTCCATTAAAACCTTCTCCAGTTCTTTACGACACGACGGTGGAGGATAGCGGCTCCTAACATGTTGCTCTAAAATGCACCACAAATGTTCAATAATATTGATATCTTGAGATTGGGGAGGCCACTCCATGTGTTCTAGCTCACTTTGATGCTCTTCATACCAATTCTTAACCACTTGAGCGGTATGTATTGGAGCATTATCGTCTTGGAAGATGCAGTCACCATCAGGGAATAAAGTCTTGGCCATTGGATGAACATGATCTCCCAAAATGTTCAGGTAATCTTTGCTGTTGATTCTACCATGCAGGGCAACTATTGGACTGAGACATTTACATGATATGGCGGCCCAAACGATCACTGTTCGACCTCAATTCTTCACTGTCGGAAGAAGGCAGTCAGGGTTGTAAGCTTCTTTGGGCAGCCTTCACACATAAACTCCCCCTTTAGTTGGGAAAAGAGAAAAACTGGACTTGTTTGAGAATATGACTTGCTTTCATTGGTCTGCAGACCAGGCATTTTGATCTCTACACCACTTCAACCTCTTTTGAATGTTGCGAGTGGAGAGAAAAGGTTTCCTCACAGCGGCTCTTCCATGATATGCAGCCTTATGGAGCTCACGGTGAACAGTTTTAGCAGAAAATGAACTATTCAGATGGTTATTCAACTCAGCAGTCACTTTGGCCGCATTTGTCCGATGATTTTTTTTTGCCACATTGTGTTTCAATGCACATCAGTCCCTCTCAGTAAGTTTGCAATTCCGGCCCGAATTGTTACGGTTGCTAGAGGTCTTACCCTGTTTCTCGAATTGCATCAGTGTTCTTGATATGGTAGCTCTTGAAAAACCAAACAGTTCAGCAACCTTAGTGATCGAGGCTCCTGCCATGCGAGCTCCAACAATTTGCTCTTTTTCGAACTCGGAGAGGTCACGCATTTAGCTTAAATTTTACTAAATTCCAAAAATAAATAAGACAAAGACAGTAAATTAGATAAATAAACGTATTTACAATAGATATAACCTGCAATTACGAATTTTTAGTTAAATTTCTTAATATAATAGGTCTTTGAAATATAGGAGTTTGCAACTGTTCCAATTATTTTGTCCAACCCATGTATATTTGAATATCTTCATAAGCTATCAAAATACAAGGGCCTTGCAATCGAAATCTCAAAATTGTGGCACATGAGCAGATCAATAATTCCAGTTGTATTTAAATCCCTCGATTAATGTTATGATCCTTGTTTTTAATAAATTTGTTTGCGAACGAGGGTTTCATGGGTTAATGTAACTTTAGTAAATTTGTTTGCGAAGATGTTTTTCGCCATTTATATCATTAACTTTACTAATCTACTTTTTATATGAATGATTCATGTGATATATATATATATAGTATGAAAAATTGAAAAATGTTTTGTGACGCGTTTCATCCGTTAGGATTTCAGACTAGTCTTTGTTGAAGTTGTCACGTCTATACATGCGCACGAAACGAGAGACGCTGGTAGTTCCAAATTTTTTACAGACTAGACGGGATAACATCAACAGAGCTCAGTCCGATGAAATCCTAACGGATGAAAAGCTTCACATAACATTTTTTTCCATTTTGTCATACTATTTTTTATAAATATTGTTTGTTGAGATATAAAATTATATATCGTTACATATATATATATATATATATATATATATATATATATATATATATAATATTATGAAATGGATTAAGTCCGGCAATATTTTATATATTTTCTGTTTATAAGTTATATTTTATAGATACAACGTTCGGGTTTTTTTTTTTTTTTTTTTTTTTAAATAAACAGTATTAATTACATTTACCGACCTGAATGTTCGAAAAACTTCGTAGGAAATATGTTCTTCTCCAAGAGGGATCGAACTTGTAACCCGAACGGGAACAACCATTTGATCTGATGTGCTGTTAACCATTCAGGCACAAAGAAGCGTCCGGTTAGCAAAGTGCGAATTACTGTTCTTCGACGAACTTTCCCGAAAGATCATATCTGCTCACGAAACGTACCTTAATGTTAACATTGTCAACATATTATGAAATTGATTAAGAAGGACAATTATTATCTATTTAAAAAAAAACAAAGCATTTGCTTAAACAATGTCTATAGGTTTAATACAAATAAATACTTTCCCTCGTGCGCATGCGTAGCAGCATCACCGCAAACATGAATTTATCCCACTAAATTTTTAAAGGATGATAACTTTTTTCCATTTTTTCCAACTTTTTTCCCTTATATTTCTACAAAAAATAATAGATGAGCGGCTTTGAAATTGTGAAGTACAACCAAAATTTACTGTCTCCAGCCAAATGGATGCGATGAAGACCCTACCCTAACTTGCTGCAATCGGCCGGGGATGAGGAGTAAATATTCCGTTAGATCTTTAATCTCTGCTGCACAAAACCTAGTTCTGACGCAATGATTTTATCTTCCTCCAAAAAAACCTGAGATTAGCCGGCCTTCGATTGGCCAATCAATCAAGTAATGTCTATTGTTAGTTTCTTTTCATGACGTCTAGGTACGCTAATATAAAGAATCATTTGACTTTTCCAGTTTAACCTAACTCATCCTCGGTGACTTCATCATGAGTGATATATTTTTTAAAAATGGTACTCTATTTATTTCAATGTAAATTCTCTATTATCTGGTACATGTAAAGTTCTCTCTTCTTGTACTTGTAAAATCTTAGATATTTTCGATTAATGAATCTTAATTAGAACCAAATTAATTTTAACCCCATTTTAATTTATGTATAATCGAAAGAAGATATTTCGAAAAGCAATGAGTTTTAACATAAACTTTTAAAATTGAAAAATATCTCCAATGATACTTTTATTTTAGTTTTTATAACAAGCTAATAGAGTAAATTTAATATTTCTAATAATCAAAATACTTTGTTTTTCATGGTTAATTATATCTGATTTTAGCCATTTTTTAAAATTCTCTCGCCACAACGTAATACTCTTTAATAAAAAAGTCTTTCAAAAAATAATATATAATTTTCTGAAACATTATTTAAGGAATATTGGCTGATTTAAATTTTAATTAATTTCATTTGAAACAGATATGACTTTAGTTTCAAATATCGCAAAAAATAATTTTTAACGTGGAGCTGAATGTTTTTATGAGGTGTTGATAGATCTCTTGACAATCTGATGTTTGGTGAATTTTTTTGAAACAGCTGACATATTCTTAAAAATTACTTGAGAGCCTTTTTATATAATTTTTACTTGCCTATTATTCTGTGAAATTGAGGAAAATGTTCTAAATAAACTAATATGTCATTGAATGTTGGTGCTTTGGCTTCAAACTTTATATAATTAACGCTTCCATTACCTGGTATTGTTTGTGGATGTCTTGACTTACAAAACATTGGCACGTTGATTCTTGTGGTGTCTTCCCTCTAAAGAGTCTATGTTGGAGTCTTTCGCCTACTAAAAGATTAGTAGGAGAGAAGGCCTTGGGGGAACAGTCGCATAGATTGTTCAACTGTCCATCTCTTTGCATCGGCAGAGAGGAACTCGGACGAAGCTTTGCCGCAAGGCAAAGTTTCGTCTGGGGAGGTAGACAGTCCCTGAACCCGTCTAGGCGGTTTTAAAGGGAATATTTTTGGCCGAGCCTACGGGCTCGGAGAAACCAACGTTAAACCCGGCCTTGTGCCACATACATTCCTTGTGGGGAGACTGTTAAATATAACAGTCGAATAGATTGTTCATCTGTCGAACTCTATGCCTCGAGCAGAGAGGAACCCGGACGAGGGTTTTCCGAAGGGCAAAGTTTCTCCCGGGGAGTTAGACAGACCCTGAACCCGTTTAGGCGGGTTCAAAAGGAATAACTTTGGCCGAGCCTACGGGCTCGGAGAACCCACGGTAAACTCAGCCTTCTGTCACATACATCCATCGTGGGCGGGGCTGTTAAATATAACAGTCGAATAGATCTGTTCCAGCTGTGCTTGTCAAACTCTCCGCCTCTGGGCAGAGAAGATCCCCAGACGAGGCTATGTCGAAGGGCAGAGGCTCGTCTTGGGGAAACAGCTACCCGACCCAGTTTTATACAGGGTCCATGGGGAATTTTGACCGAACCTACCTGCTCGGATTGCCCCACATTAAACTCAGCTTTGTGCCGCATCATACTTCGTGGGGCGGCTGGTATAACAGTCGAATAGATTGAACGCTGGGTCGACCGACACACACTCACTAGTCATGTAATACTCTTCTGTTGTACTTACTGTTTAATAAATGATATATCTGTAACACGTGTTTTGTTATTTCTTTAACCATTTACTTGGGTCACAACATTGATATATGCACAAAAGGAAACAATTCAAAATTATTTTTAAAATACTGGGGGTCGCAGAATTATAGTAAGCTTTTCCATTTATGATTAACAAATAGAGTTTTTAATAACATCACCTAAATTAAATAAATTGCAGGATTACAGATGCAAAAAAGATATTTATCCCAAGACTTTCTCAAAAAGAAAGCGATCTAAAAAAAAGTTTCATTCATTTGTGAATAAGTCCTGAAAGCTTCATTAAAATCCTACAATTATTTGATATTTGCCAGAATTTTAAAATCAATGTGTTCATCACTGCAAAAAGGCTCTCTTAAATACCTATATTAATTTGTCTCCACCCACTGACGCATGAAAATAAATAACCAAAAATTGAAAAACGATTAAAAATATAAAGGATATTTTGATTATTAAAATCACAAAATCATTTGGTCTTTCCTCTTAATAAAAACGTAAAGAATTTGATGATAAAACTTTGTTTTTATTAAGCTTGGGACAATTTTTTTCATCATGCATGCTCATTTAAGCCGTGTTAATATGAATGTTTAATAATCTATGGCAAAAATTAAAAGAGGTGGAAATAAAATATGGTTCACTGTTTTATATATTAAAACTGTTAAAATAAATGTTGGAAAAATACTCTTAAAATTAATTAGAAAGCACTTTTGTATCTTCAAAGATAACGAGTAAAATATTTAATAAGAATAATGTAACAGTAGGTTATTGTTCTATGAAAAACACGAAAAGCATAATCAAGGGTTGATAAAAAACAGGCCACCCTATCGGCTGGGGCTTTAGAATATTCCGATTGCACCTTTGCAAAAGAGGCGTTCTAGGGTATGATGATAAACTACATCCAGCAGCAAGACATCTGATTGGGAGATTGAGGGTTTTGAGGAGCGTGGGACTACTTCTTAATAGCTGTTATTCCCAGGCTTACTCTGACCTGGGGTGTTAGCACCTGTTAGGGTCACAGCTGTGGTTAAATTGTTAAACTGGGGTCAAAACATAGATTTTTATAGTAAAAAAACCAGCAATGCATTAAAAGAAAAAAAAAAAAAAAAACCCCAAAAAAAAAAAAAAAAAAAAAAGAAATTGCTAGTCGTACGTTTTTGGAAGGAAAATTGCGAGCGATGCATTTTAGAAAAAAGAAGACATTGCCAACAGTGAATAAAAAAAACAACAAATAGCAGCAGTGAATTTTTGAGAAGAATTGCCAGCAGTAAATTCTTGAAGGAAAGGAAATTATCAGCAGTGAATTTTTGTGAAAAAAAATATTACCAGCAATACATTCTACAAACTGACTTCATACAAAGAATACATGTTTTATTTATACAAACCTATCCTAAAAGTTAAATAACATATTGAGGTTGTTAAAACAAAACAAAACAAACCTAAAAAAAACAATATGCTGTTACATATATTCGTTCGTTTCATTCTGATGTTCGACAAATGGTCTCTAAGAATAATCTTTCATTGCACTCTTTGGTTCTTCTTAACTCTGCTCTATGAAACTGTTGTCATTGAAATTTTAATTCAGATTAGATTCATCTATCTAAATCTGTGCATATCTATCTATCTATCTATCTATCTATCTATCTATAACATGCACATATCTATCTAAATCTGTTCATATCTATCTATCTATCTAACTAGATAGCTAGCTATAATATGCACATATCTATCTATCTATCTATCTATCTATCTATCTATCTATCTATCTATCTGTTGTGGATTCCGAGATGAAATCCGGTCTCAAATGAATGACAAACGCAGGAATGAAATATACAAATAAATGTATTGACGTAATAATACAATTGGTAATACGGTTAGTAGATCCAGAAATGCGGTTAGTAACAATAATAATATATATATACAGTCTGGGAAATTCAGTATCGAAGTATGACTTCTTTCTGAGTCTACGTGCTCGCAACTGTGACTCCTACAAAGCGGTTACCTCACACTCTCACTGTATCACCGTATCAGTGTATCTCTCTTACTGTTCATTCTATCACTCTCGGGTATTCACCGGCAGCAGTATAAGTACACATTGGTCGAGTCCACTTGTATGAAAAAGGGGTGGACCCCATAACACTTTCTATCTTAGTTTTTTAATCGATTTCACCCCAAACAAGGCATTAAAGCCACTAAGACGCAAGGGGGTTACTGGGAGTGTAAGAATTAGAATCAGAAACATTAATAATGTGCGGGAAGAGAAAAAGAGTAATCAGGAGGTTAGCAGATAACGATTGATATTGCATTTGCATCTTTGAAGATCAAAGTTGACTGGAAAGCATGGAGCAGTACGGGGATAAGGACGACTAGTATAGAACATACGATTATATCTTTCCATCTCAGATGTCAGTTGATGAAACCATATTGCTATTCTAGTACCGCGCTTAAATTCATAAAGTCTTGGTACCACAGCGAAGAGTTCATTCGAACAATTACCATTAAAGTATTTGTATAAAAGACACAGGGAAGCAATTTTACGGGCGTGGTAAAGTGACTGAAGGCGAGATGCCAGCTCAGGACCATTACTATTGCGGATTCTTATCAAGAATCTCTAAATCTATAGCATTTTGTTGGATTAAATCATGGCTCTACACCTTACTGTATCCTTTGCAGCTCTCAACAAGTTCCTTCCCTCTGCAACCTCCCTTAGACCATGTTCTGTCATCCACTTGCTTAAAGACGTCAGGTATGTCGCACGCTGCTTTCCTTTGTCTCTCTTTCCCTCTATTCAACCCGTGAGTATCAGATTCTCCAGGCCCTCCTTCCTCATTATGTTTCCCAATGAACTTCAGCTGCCTATTCCTGATGTTAAGTATAAGCCTCCCCCTTGTTTGTAACCTTATCGTTGCTCACACGCTCGGTCCATGATATCCTTAGCATCCTTCTGTAGAACCACATCTCCGTCGCCTCGAGTCTCTTCTTCATCTTTGAGGAAATCGTCCAACGTTTGCTGTCTCTTCCTGATGTTAAGTATAAGCCTCCTCCTTGTTTTCATCCTCTCTAAGACCTCATCTTTGCTCACACGCTCGGTCCATGATATCCTTAGCATCCTTCTGTAGAACCACATCTCCCTCGCCTCGAGTCTCTTCTTCATCTTTGAGGAAATCGTCCAACATTCGCTGTCGTAAAGAAGGACAGATATCACGTAACAGTTCAGTATTCTTTTCTTTTCTTCGTTAATGTTATGAGACCTTACCCATAATCATAATAATGGACTATTCCATACTTAATAAATACGGCACCTCAGTCAGTAGTTCAAGTGTAGTCAGTTGTTCAAGTCGAGTCAAGAGTCGAGTCAGAGGCAGTCCGAAACAGAGTCGCGTTCAGACAATTACTGCAAGACATTGGAATAATGATACTGGTCGAGACTACATTGTTCTCTCTACTAAACCTGATTGTTCATACTAACACTTCTACTTCTCTGTATATATTCCTGTTTGTAATATATCTGGGTTGTTCCATACCTAGGTTCGCGTTCTTCTTTATTGGTTCTACCTTGGGACTATCAGCGTGGTACAAGGAACCGGACCATAACAAATGGCGACGAAGATTCGAATTCATTCGGTGGAAGAAAAAAAAATTCGTTCGCCACAATATAACAAGTGACGACGAAGAAACCAACTCTCTACACGGAGGGCATATCTTTTTTTGCTATCCGTCGCGCATAACAAGTGACAACAAAGGGAAGTTTTCTTCTTGCGTGCACAGGCTACAGAATATCAGGTTACACAAAAAAACAAAAAAAAAACAAAAAAAAATGTTAATATGGAAGATTTTAAGTCAACCATTATGGAACTTATCAAAATCCAATTTGAACAGCAACAAAGTTACGAACAGAAACATCTGGAATTGCAAGAATTATTGTTACGTGCAATGACAAATAAGGAGCAAAAACCCGAGAACGAATCAGTTCTCTCACATGACGCTATTTGGAGTAATATCGAAGATATCAAGTACGCAGCCGACGAAGATAAAACTTTTGCAAATTACTTCCAAAGGTACGAAGATCTATATGATTTTGACTGCAAAGATTGGTCAGACGCACGTAAAGTACGCCTATTACTAAGAAAATTAGGCACAGGCGAATATACCAAATTCGTAGATTATATCCTTCCCAGAAAAACAAGCGAGTTAACGTTCAAAGAATCCATAAAACTGCTAACGGAACTTTTCAGCTATAATACTTCACTATTCGATAAAAGATGGAAATGCTTGAACCTTACAAAAAAGGATAGCGAAGATTACATAACTTTCGCATCCATTGTTAACAAATATTGTGACGACTTCAGATTATCGGAACTCAGCGCGGTCAAGAAGAATATTTTGCGGGGTTCGTAAATTTCAAAATTTGGAAACGTAACGATAATTTTACATCTATTTATATATGCATGTGGCTAAAACAATTCTGCTATTTACATTGATAAAACGCGTTGGTAAAGAATAGGCCCCTTTTGTTCTTATTCACATAGTCTTTTTACAGATACATGTTTTATTTAAATATGAATTGTTACACACACACACGCACACACATATGTAGTTTCATAATTAGAGTCTGTATGTCAAATTCCATATGTGCTGCAGAAGGACGTTCATGAAATCAAGTCTGTGGGTCACTTCCTGTCAAGTTGAGGTTCAACATAAACAAATTCACGCCATCGAAACTTTATTTTACTCTGATTTCTTTCACCTCCAACCATTTATGGGGCTATATATTAATACCATCTGTGCTGTTTAGTTTGTTGTTGAATCCATCCGGACTTATGCGTTTTGAGGCGCAAAATCCAGTTGTCTTCATTTTCTTCTAATATTTTCCTAATTTTATCTTTTCTGTCTATTTCTATTCTTTCAATAATTTTGAATTTTGCATGTCTGTTAAAATCGTGTTTTTTCGAGACGGAAATGTTGTCTTACAGGCAATAATCTTTTGTGGGGAGTAGACTTAATCCCATTCCGATAATTATTAATTCTGTAGTGAAAGGGCCATTCAGATTTTCCCATATATTGTTTCTGGCATAGTGTGCATTCTAATAAGTAAATTATGTTATGACTTCTCCAATTGGGTGTTGTGGTAAATTTTGATAGTAGTGTCAGTGAATGAGCGAGTGAACGAATAAATGTTTCATATATATATATATATATATATATATATATATATATATATATATATATATATATATATAATTATTTTCTTGCTTGTATAACATTTTATTATGGAAATAAAAACCGCAAGATTAGCTTTACCATTCATAATTAAAAGGAAAAAAAAATGGACCAGCCGACCGGTTTCGCCCTCACTCAACAGAGCTGAAATCAAAGAGAGGATGAATATTGGAATATAAAATATCAAAAACATGAAAAACATGTGATAAAATAAAGGTGGAACGATCAGATGGAAATCATGTCAAGCCCTAACAGGCATTCCCTCTGTTTACAGAGGGAGGGATGCCTGGACCTGACATAGATTGTTTCCAAAACCCTTTAAGTGTAACACAGAATGAGCATGACTAAAGAATGACTAAAGATGGAAAATGAAGCAACACTGAAATTTGTGGCACAACTTGGATTGTTTATAAGGTGCTCAGCAATGGCGATGCCGTATGTGTTCCTGATCTTGTCACCAGATTGGAACGTAGCATTCGTAATTCTTCCGGGTACGTGCTGATTAATCCATGCGTCATATATATATATATATATATATATATATATATATATAATATTACCTCCAAATATTACTTCATCATAATTCGAAACCTAAAATTTAAATAAGAAAGATTACCCATCTAAAAATATTTACAAATTACATTCATAAATTAGAGTGAAACTGACATTTTACAATACTAAAACTGTGTTTTACACTATTAAAAGAGTACTATTGGTCGGGTAAACAAACTGTTATAGTTTAATTTTTTTGAAATATGTTCTCAATGAATGTGTTAATAAATACAGTATTTAACTTATATTAAATCCCTAAATTATTTGTAAAAGAGTTAAATATTTAAACTGCTAGCAAGCATCAAATTCATTTCTTCGCGTTTTTTTATATCTAAATGACAATCAAACATTAAAATCTATTTTTTACATAAATTACTAAAACTTACCAACCATCTCCTTAATATTAAACCTCATTTACAGCCTCTTTCCCCTTACTTCACTCTCCCTCTTCTTCCTTTTTCCTCTTTCTTTTCTCTCTTCTCCCCTCCCATTTCAATATATCACTTCCGTTAAGCTAAACATTTAAATAGGTCAAGATCTGGTCACTCCTCCTCCCCCAATACTAAGTATGATTGAGAGAGATATTAATTTAGACCCTCCCTAAACTTTACCATGTCTCTCTAACCACTCCTTATTACACTCTCTGTTAAATTACAAAAACTTACACCTACCATCAATTTTCATTTCATTTTTCGTCTCATTTTTGGAAGTGCTATCTGATGATCCGGAGTGCTTTAAAAGAGCTCTGGTGAAATAAATTATTATAATGGAACCTTAAAGTGGTCTGTTTTTCTATAATATATATATATATATATATATATATATATATATATATGTGTGTGTGTGTGTGTGTGTGTGTGCGCGCGCCAGAGTAATGCCAGTCATATGACGGAGTGTTAATTAATATTGAGTATACACGGTTGCTATGGATAAGATCAGACTTAACGGATTGCATTTTTTCTATAATGCCAATTTAGCTTAATTTTCTCACTTAATCCCACTATTGTTATTATCCTAGTGGGATAATTCTACACTAACCACATCAGAAATGGGAGTAGGAGGGGTAATGTGGTTAATCCCTAAGCAGTATTTGTTAACCCCGTCTCCATAATTCTTTCGCTTTTTCCTCCCAGTGGACAAAAATAAAAGCTTGTATCGATGTCTGGGACGATCGATCTATCGGCCATGATGTTGCTGACCGAAAGAGAAATTCTGTTGCGTTCCTCGACATTTGACTGACTCTCGGGTATTTTAGGGTTACGATCATTTCACGTTGAAACACCGGTTGATCGACGATCGGCGAAGTTAAGCAACGTCGAGCATAGTAAGTATCTAAATTGGGTTACCGCTTGGTAATACCAGGTACTATAAGCTTCGATGAGCCGTGGAGTAGTGGATAATGACTCGAAATTGTTAATCGGAGAGCCGAGTTCTAATTCTCGTCAGTTTCGTTATATTCACTTACGCAAAAATACCTTTGGGAAAGGTGTGAATACGGCTCTTCTCTCCCCAGCTATGGGTTAATTAGTAAGCCAGGTACCGCTAAAACATTATTTCGAAAAAGAAAAAAAACAACAATGCTTACAATCTGAAGATATTGTCTGGCTTTAAATAGCCTGCAAAATGTTTATATTCGGTAGAAAACGAATTAATTAATCAACTGGACGTTTTAATGAGAGATAGTAAAAGTAGATTCTGTTCTATGTGAATATAATAAATTTAAGCATTTTTTCATCAATTATACGTAAGGAAATCTAAAAATAAGTAGCCTGAATCCTTTTGTGCAGTACAAAAGAATTGATATTAACTCCAGCCACTAAAAAGATATACGCTCATATAATATACAGTATACAGGGTGCGATGAGTAAATTGTCGTAATTATATATTTTAAATTTCGCGCATGAGTTTTGTTTATGTTTGATTTTGTCTAGTGCATAATATGGGAGGATAAGTTGGTCACCGTCTGTGCGAAAAAAGCACCATGACGCAATTCCCTCCACCAGAAACGGCATGCTGTGCTGATGGACATTCGCGCCAAAACCTTCAATACAGAGTGTTTGAGTGTCAATCTGACTGTGCTGAAGATTAGAAAAGAACTGGATCAGTTGAATGTTGATTACGAAGGTACGTCAGCGCAGAAAACTCACTCTGAATTTATCAATTTATTGATGAGGGCCTCGGACTCAACACGGAGGCCAACATGATGTGCCTTGAGGAGGTAGTGCTGAACTGGGTCAAGAGGGTGGCTGCTGGAAGAGCCTATGTCTGGCAACAGGATTCTGCACCATAGTACACAAGTCATAGCTCTCAGTCAATTTCTTCAACCGCATCAAGCCTTACATCTGGCCACCTAATCTCCCAGATTGCAACCCTCTTGATTATTATGTGGGGGGGCGCAGTTGAGCGGGAGACTAACAAAACTCGTTGTAACACTAAAGACGAAATGAAGGCAAGGACTATGTCAGCATTCATGAACTAAAACAAGAAAACCGTTCAGAGGAGATGCAACACATTCCGAAATCATCTGAAGGCCGTGGTTGAGGTCAATGGCGATTCTATTGAATAAAATTACTGTTTTTTTTTTCAAGATATGTTAGTGTCATTTTGGTAAATATATCTGTTAAAATGAAATGTCAGTGTTACTTTCATTTTTGCGTCATTTAGACGACAATTTATCAATCGCACGCTGTATATATGTTAGCATGAGATGCCAATCTTATTTTCTTGTTTACGGGATTTAGACGACAATTTATCCATCGCACGCTGTATATGTTAACATGAGATGTCAGTGTTATTTTAATTTTTGCGTTATTTAGACGACAATTTATCCATCGCACGCTGTATATCTGTTAACTTATCTTAGTTTCTTGTTTACGGGGTTTAGACGACAATTTTTCCATCGCACGCTGTATATGTTAACATGAGATGTCAGTGTTATTTTAATTTTTGCGTTATTTAGACGACAATTTATCCATCGCACGCTGTATATCTGTTAACATGAGATGTCAGTGTTATTTTCATTTTTGCGTCATTTAGACGGCAATTTATCTGCTGTATATATGTTAGCATGAGATGTCATTCTTATTTTCTTGTTTGCAGGATTTAGACGACAATTTTCCCATCGCACGCTGTATATGTTAACATGGGATGTCAATGTTACTTTCATTTTTGCGTCATTTAGACGACAATTTATCCATCGCACGCTGTATATCTGTTAGCATGAGATGTAAGTCTTATTTTCTTGTTTACGGGGTTTAGACGACAATTTTTCCATCGCACGCTGTATATGTTAACATGGGATGTCAGTGTTACTTTCATTTTTGCGTGATTTAGACGGCAATTTATCCGCTGTATATATGTTAACATGAGATGTCAATGTTATTTTCATTTTTGCGTTATTTAGACGACAATTTATCCATCGCACGCTCTATATCTGTTAACATGAGATGTCAGTGTTATTTTCATGTTTGCGTAATTTAGACAACAATTTACGCATCGTACCCTCTACGTGTTCCTTTTGTCTGCTTTTGCATAAGTTGAAAAGCGGTAATTCGCCTTAAGCAGTAACATGTAAGAGTCGACTGATGAGCCTAAGGACAGTCTCCTTTTGATGGTAATTGAAAGCGTTGTGTTCCATTAGAACACCTCGGTTGTATATCCCAGGAGTCGAACGATTTTAAAATGAATAAGCTGTCAGCAATAATCCGAAGCTGGTAGTTGAACATTTCAACAGCTACCTTATAAGGAAACATTTGTCACTCACTAACTGAACAGACAAGGGAGACTGGCGGTCGAATTTTATAAAATATTTATCTTAAAATAGCTTTCTTCAATCCAACAGCTGTTATAGCTCTTTACAATAGTGTTGATCGCTTTCCTTTTATTTAAATCCGTGTTGAATATCAACAACTTCATCATTTCATTGTTTTCCCTTTGAGTTTACACCTGCTATTCATATCAGCTGTTTCTACTGTTGAAAGTTCTCAATTGATCTAGTTTCTCTTGTCTCTGGTACAGTTCTTTGTTTGTGATTCTGTAGTGCATAAATATCCCAAGAATAGTTTTCACCAAGACACAAAGGTTTCATTCGCTCGAAGCTATTTTTAAGCATTGATCTGAGAAAACGGTTATATGCAGCTGACAGTTTGGAAATTTCCGAAAGAATTTGTTACCATGTATGACATCTATATGAAAGTCTCGATCTAACGAAGCTATTTAAGAATACGAACTTCTTAGTTAAAGTTTTGGTTTTGTAGCAACCTGCGGTATTGAGCGAAACTACCCTTATAGCGAAGATATGTTGTATACCTTTATCTTATTTTCGAAATTTTCAGGTTGTGCTTTGCCTTTGTATCAATTTGTTAAGTTGGACGATGATACGCCTGGCGCAGCTTATTCTATGGTCAATGTCTTTGGTTCTTATATTACAACTGTTACATGTCATCCATGCACCGAATTTCAGTATTTACCATTTCCACATCCTGAGATTTTATAATGGATTCAGGGTAGGTACAATTACTGCTTTCATTCCAACCCCAGACCATAGTTTCTGTATTAGAAAAGTTTATCTTGAGTCCTATTTCTTGAAACGCTTGGTAGAGAATGTTAATTTTCGTTTTCAAGATCATTCATATCCCAACTATTAATACCACGACTCTAGGTACCAAAAGCTAATAAATATCTGTAGAGTTATAAACGTATAAACTACACTGCGTGCCAAATTATTATCGCGATAACTTTTTTTCTAATATTTTGAAAAACCATCCAAACAATTCAGACAAAATTTTCACACAATATTGGCAACACTGACCTGCGCAATCATGGAAAATTTTCTTACTGATCTGCGCAATGTAAACAAACTGCCGCCATATTAGTTATCAGCACGGTGATTTGAGTGTGCCAAATTATTAGAAAAATGTAAGAATTTAGTGAAAAGATGGGCCGTAAAAGCAGTTTAAGTGATGCTGAAAAGAAAACTATCACCTCAGAACACTCAAAAGGTAAATCTACCCTAGAAATTTCTAAAATGATAGGGAGGTGTCATTAAACCGTGAAAAAGTTCACTGCCGACACCACACAAGTACGCAAAAGGGCTGATAAAGGCAAGCCGAGTGTTATTTCACGTCATCTCATGTCACGACTTAAACGAGAGGCCACGACGAACCCTGGACTTACCAGTCAAGAGCTTTTCAGTCGCATTGGGGATCCTACTGTGTCTAAAAGTACTCGGTGTCGGTATCTGAGGGAAATAGCAACAACAGTCAAATCTGTATCGAAGCCTCCGTTGACGAGAAATCACATTCAAAATCGATTGAAATGAGCCGAAGACAATATGAAGATTGACTTCTCTAAAGTTTTGTTCACAGACGAAACTGGAGCAACACTTGATGGGCCAGATAGATGGTGCAAAGGCTCGATAATAATTTGGCACGCAGTGTATAGTAATTTAAGTACTTGTAGAGATTTACTAAGCGTAGCTTAGATCTGGCACAAGGTCGAAAAACTTAAGGACTTATATGTTGATTATAATATTTTTACCGCGAAGTTTTTCAATTTAAACCAAATTAAATTTAACACCATTTACCATTTAATTTATATGTTATGCATTAATAAAAGAAAGAAAAAAACATTCTTTACTGATGCTTTGTTAGTACAGCGGGGAGTTGTCCTCGGTTAAGTGAACTTAGTTTTTCAAACACCCAATTAAAAATATTACGGGGAGATAATTTAGTTCTTAATTGATCGAGGTAATGAGTGAATTTTTCATCGATCTATCTAGAGCTTCTTGATAAAATCCAAATATAAGTCATCAATATTATCTGTTCTGATCTGGCGTTTCGCACTCACTCACTTTCCCACAACCGTAAGGTTGTCTCCCTTTGCCTTGACTATAAATACTTTTGTAGTAATTATTCGGATCAGGTCTTCGCTATGATGCCTAGACTCTTTGAATTTAAGCGTAGTACGAATCTAGTTACGAAGTCTCACCAATTTAGAATTGACTTAGCTAGATGTAACCGTAGGTTCTATGCTAACAGTTACTTCACTCGCTTGTGGAATTCATTTCCGGCTTCCTTCTTTCTGGGGAACATTGATCTTCAAAAATTAAATGCAATGGCAATCGCTATATTTGGTTCTCCTGGTAACTTCTTTTGTTCTCGGTCCTAAGCAATGTTACTGTTTTTAATTCTTCCACACCAGTAACTTCTTATGTCTCAGTGGCTTTACAGCCTTGCACAGGGTGAACTTGATAAAAAAAAAAGCAACAACAACAAAGAAAACAAACTATCGATTATCAAGAATGAACTAGAGTAAGCAGGAACGGATATAATTATATTAAAAGTAAATGAAGAGAAAACTATTGCAGTAATTTCTTAGGAGAGAGGAAAGAGAAAAAGAAAGAAAGGGTGTAAAATAACGGATTATCGTTCTTTAGCCATCCGAACTTGATCGACTATATTTTTATGCATAACCGATTAAATACATGTTAAAAAAATAAATAAATCGTATCAAAACGGATATATTGTTAATCCCAAACACTTTGTGTCCCAGCAACTGTTCCTTCTATTTGAGGATCATCCTCACGTTTTCCACTGACATGAAGTGGAAAGACTATACCGAATCAATTGCTACTTCTGCTTCAAAAGAACTGAGTTCCCTGTAACGTGCTGGAAACTTTTTTCTGATTAGAATCCGTCTTGCATTTATAGATCTTCCACTGAAAACAGTTGCCATATTTGGTCTGGTGCTCCTACCTGCATCTCGACTTCAATCACTTTCTAACCGACGTGAAGTCGCTTTCCTCAGTCTTTTCTACAAATATTTTAATAACAGCTGCACTGACGAGGGTTTGTTTCCCTGGTGTACCGACCAGATGAATTTTAATGTACTACTAGATTGGCAACTAGATCTCACCGTTTTGCCGTTGAACTATCAAGATGAAACCGTCACTTCGACTCTAACAGCTTTTTTTCTCGCACTTTTCATATGTAGAAATTCGTTTCGATTTCTTGCTTCCCTGATAATTACAAACTTCAAAAATGTAAATGCAACGTCTTCTCTCTACTTGAATACTGTCCATTTTTTGTCCTTTCCCCAATACTCCCTATTTTCAGTATTCTCTTTCACTTTTACTTTCACTTTCACTTTAATACCGTGTAATACAGTGTAAACCCCAGCGTTATAATAGTATTTTCGTTTTGCTTCGGATAAAACGCTTAAAAGAAAAAAAAAGATACTCGATAGACGGAGTAATTTTATATGTAGAATTTCATTCCATAGAGTTACAGACAAAAATGTAGAGCCTAAATAGGTCTGTTCCCAGATAAAAGAGAATGTTGTTTCAATTCTGCAGATACATTGTGTATTGATTAGAAGGTATGTTAAATTGTTGGGGCGTTGCTTTAACGTTACCATCAATAATTCTAAGGCACCCCAAACTGATTGCTCATCCTCCAACGTTTTTACAACATTATCGTAATCACCCGAGCGAGTCGATTATAACGCTGGAAAATTTTCTTCTCGTAACAATATGTACAGAAAACTTATGACTGCATTACGTTGCATCCAAGTTGGCCAGTTACAATCTTAGCCTATTTTTCTTCTCGTAACCATATGTACAGAAAGCTTCTGACTACATCATGTTGAATCCACGCTGGTCAATAAATATCAGATTATTTTTCTACGCGTAAGAATATGTCCAGAAGACTTATAAACGCATGACGTTGCATCCAAGCTGGCCAGTTAGAACATTGGACTATTTTTATTCTCGTAACAATACGCACAGAAGGCTTATGACTACATCACGATGAATCCGCGCTAGCCAATAAATAACATTTGTTTATTTTTCTTCACATAACAATACGTACAGAAGGCTTACGGCCACATTAAGTTGAATCCACACTGGTCAAAAAATAATATTAGTCTCTAGAGAGAAGGCTTATGACCATAGTTTAATCCGCGTAGCTCAATTATAATATTGGATTATTTTTCTTCCCGTAACAATACGTATAGAAGAGATACCACATCAAGTTGCATCCACACTGGTCAATGATAACATTGGAATATGTTTGTTAACGAAACTGCTTATAGAAGGCTTAGGCCATATCTCTGTTCCCCGTACGACCCCCGAAGTTAAGCAATTTTGAACCTGATCATTATCTAAATCGGTGACCACTTTGGAATAAAAGATGCTGTAAGCGTAGATGTTCGTGTGGTGTAATGAATAATTGTGGCATTTTAAATTGGGAGTTCCAATTCCTGTTGGGTTCATTATATACACTTATGTTAGTTTCGTCATGTTTCCTTTCGCAAAAATACCCTTGGGAAAGTTAGGAATCCATCGCTTATCCCCCAAGCTATGAGTTAATTAATAAGACCTGTATTGCTGAAGCTAAAATATTCCTTACAATATAAAAGTATTTTCTGGCTTTAAAAGCTGCAAAAGGGTTGATAAACCGTAAAAAGATAATCAAACAAATCAGCCCAAAATGTACAGAGGGTATAATTCGTTTTCGCATTTATCTAATTCAGAATCAATATCTTAGATGATGAATGCACCTTCTAATAACTTCCTGTGAGCTTGAGCACCTCGAGGCAGTGTAATGGTCAGCAAGATTGTCTCGCTAGAACAATTACGACTGAGTAGCGAGTTCGATCCTCACTGGGCGCCTCCTACTTTCGATTTTGTGATACATCTAAGCTACGCTTGGAAAATCTCTGGGCGCCTCGGCATGGTGTAATGATTAGCAAGCTTGTCTCGTTACAACTGAATAGTGAGTTCGATCCTCACTGGGTGCCCCATAATTTCGGCCATGTGACACATCTAAGCAAAGCTTAGAAAATCAATTCATTTTGGGAACAGTCGAATAGATTGTTAAACCAAGCTTCTGGATTTTCGCAGCTGCTGTCGAACTATCTACCTTTGGGCAGAGAAAAACCCGAACGAGGCTTTACCGAAGGGCAAATTTTCATCCGGGGAGTTAGACAGACACTGAACTCGTTTATACGGGTTCTAAGAGATTATTTTTGGCCGAGCCTATGGGATCTGAGAACCCGCGGTAAACTCGGCTTTGTGTCACATACATCTCTCGTGGTGGGGGGGCTGTTAAATATTAACTTCCTGAGAGCTAGTCTCTCTTTTCTGTTGATTTAACATTACAGGCCAACGTCGTAGGTAGGTAGCAGCGTTTTTTAAAAAAAAAAAAAAAAAAAACAACAAAAAAACTGCAACTTCTAAGTATCTTTGCGCAATGGAAGAAAGATTGGTGAGAAATATAGTGGTGTGTCAGAAACCTACCACCCCTCTTGAAGATGAACTTGTCTGCGAACAAAGACGTTAAATAGTGGCATGTCAGAAGACAGAGAGTCGGAGAAGTTCTTGGCTGAGCTAGTTATACACTACTCAGGCGATTTCTGTACCTACTTACCAACCTAATAAAGCCCCTTTTTATTGTTACATGTGATTTGGCGTTTGTCTTTACTAACCCCAAATCAACATCTAGATTACTACAATCGTGAGGAGAGATGATAACTGACACTTGATTTACACCGTTGTCCAAATTAATTGAAACAAAACGAGAAATTCCGTTACTATTTACTTTTTTCCCTATTTTTTCCAATAAAACTTGGCCCAGTGCACATGTAAGTACTTCGTATGTTCCTTCCACGAAGTCGTTCGTTGCAGATTGACCACAGAATCTCGATTGGATTTAAATCAGGCGAGTTTCCGAGCCAGTCGATAGTACTTTGATTTGCTCACTGGTAAGGCTTGCCAAAGTGTTCGTGCACCATTACAATTTTTGTACGCTTCCCTGGAGTAACGTCCACGGTAGGACAAATAATCGACAGTCGAGACAATAGTGTTTGGGTGTGATGAAAATCTGATGCAATCACAGATGACGCAATATATTTCAAAGCCAAACAAATCTCATCATACACCCCGAAAATAGATTCATATTACTGCACACCACTGCAAATGATTTAATCTGAGGGAAAAACAGAAATTGATCACATCCTGTCACTCCAGTGGGTCTAAAACTAACCGTATGTTGAAAGAAAGGAAACTAAAGCGGTTGTTTCAAGGGTGTAATGACATCAAGTTTAAAGTTTCCAGGGAACAAATCCACGTTAGTCTGTTGCATAAAATGGTAGTTCTTGGGACAAAGAATAGTTGTATTTTCTATTTACCATTGAGACACGGGTAAAATGAGGATGATTCGATGCCGTTGTTGTGGCCGTGTCGTCTCTTATTACGCACTGGTCAATCATTCTTCTGATTTAAATCTCAAATTACCTGAAGATTTATTACTTCACATCAGTCAATACGATCCTGAACGGTAACATCAATTTAAAATAGAAAGGCGATAATAGTCTGTTGTTATCTGGGGCAAGTAATGGCTTGTTAATTTTAACGCCTTCAAAACGAATCTTCTCTCTATTAATCACATGAGATACCTCTCATCATAATAGCTGATACTAACCTCCATAAGAGTGAGTTGTTGCAACTTCTCGGGCGAACATTATCTATTAATATGAAATATTATATTGAATCCATTGCTAGATCTGCTGCTAAGAAAGTTCACAGTTTTGAACTAGTCTCGTCTACCATTCGTTTTTGCTTTGAATGTTGTTATCAGATATGATCTGGTGCACTTGTTACATATTTAGAGATTCTTGATCAGATCCAAAGAAGAATCAGGTATATTATTGGTCCTGATCTGCCGTCTCCACCACCCTAATCTAGCTTCCTTGTGCCTTTTCTTATAAATAACAAGACCTTTAAAAAGACTTTTATGAATTCAAGCGCAGTACTTGATTAGCGGCAACCTTTCACCAATTCACAGTTGAATTCGCTAGGTGTTACCGTAGTTTCTATACTAACAGTTTCTTTTTTCGCACCTCTCGCTTGTGGAACTCTCTTCCGACGTCAGGCTTTCCAATTTAACCTTCAAAAATTTTAATGCAGTGTTAATCGTTATCTACTGTCCTCTTAATTTCTTTCTATTGCTCTTTAATAAAGCTTCTCTGTTTTCTTATTCTTTCACGCTAGGTAACTCTTTGTGTCGTAGTGGCTTTATTGCCTTGCATTTAGGGAAATGAATGAATGATAAAGAATGATATGATAATGAAATTTTGTCCCCAAGTTTTGTCTACAAGTTTAATCCTTATATATATATATATATATATATATATATATATATATATATATATATATATATATATATATATATATATATATATATATATATATATATATGCAAGCAAATATATGGATATAGATCCGACAGTATGAAGAAAAATTATGCTGTTTTAATGTTAATATGTCAACGTCGGACGTTTCGGTCTAATAAACCATCTTCAGGACATATTCATAAAATATAATTAACATTATCAATACAACATGACAAAGACGATGTACATAAGAACAAGACACCCAAACAGATAAATGAAAGTTTTATAAGATTAGCGCTCCGTTCAAAATACTTACATTTTAGGAATACATTTTCACAGGGTCGCCCACGTGATGACAACGTGACCATGTTTTAAACGGAGCGCTGATCTTATAAAACTTTCAGTTATTTGTTTGGATAAGTCTTGTTCTTATGTACATCGTCTTTGTCCTGTTGAATTGATAATGTTATATTTATGAATATGTACTGAAGATGGTTTATTAGACCGAAACGTCCGACGTTGACATATTAACAGCATAATTGTATATAAGGATTTTTGTTTGTTTTTTCCGTATATTTTTTCATATATTATATATATATATATATATATATATATATATATATATATATATATATATATATATATTAATTTAGAAGCACATACAGCGAGGATACTCGTCTAATAGGGCGGCTAGCTAATTGCAGACGCTTGCTTGGCCACATTTGTGTTTGTCTCAACATATATTCACGTCAAACATTTTTGTTAAACTAGCTTTTGTCGGACTTTTTTGTATTTTTTCCATTTTGTCTCGTTTTCATTTTGGTGCATTATAGAAGAAAGAAATTTTTAAAAATTCCGTTTCCTTGAAAAAGGGGGTGGACTTTTAAAAAAAATAATAAATAAAAAATGGCCGACAAATGTAGACCAGTTTTAAAAGACCTGTTTGGGTTACAGAAGGAAGAACCGATAAAAAAGACTAACACTCAACGATTAGTGGTTGCTGAGAGCGTAAAAATTACCCAAAATAATGGAAACAAAATTGAAAAGTAAAGTGTATGGAGACCACGAATGGCCAAATCCCAGGAAACGAAACCGAGTCGCTATATGAAACCATCATCACCTACAACAGGCAAAACAACAAAGAAGACAGTTAAGCGGCCGGGGATTCACTTTCATGCTGGATTTCCCCTCCGAAGTGTATCATCAGCATGATGAAAGTTTCTTGACACTTTTGCATCTTATCAAAGATGATCTTTGTGGTCGACAAGCGTTCACACAAATTTTGTCTACCAGTTTCACCATCAACCCTTAATCCTTGCATATATTTCAGTTTAGAAGCACATAGTTATTTTCTAAGCTTAGCTTAGATGTGGCATAAGTAAAGTATGGGACACCTAGTGAGGATCGAAGTCACTTTTCAGTCGTAACTGATCTAGCGAGATAAGCTTGCTAACCATTTGTTATAGAGTAGTTTCCCAGTGGAGGCTTGTATTTCACTAAGTCGGTCCTAAAAAAGTTCGACGTACGTTAGGAACTTGATATAATAGTTAATGACGCAGCAATCTAGTTGTGGTGGCTGATACTGTAATGTCCGACATCGACTGACTCACCAACTCACTGAGTCCCCTCACGACTGCTATTACTACTACTTATTATATGTGGGAGAGTCTATTAACTATAGAATAGGTATGTTCCAGTATAACACCATTACATCACACCGAGGTGCCCATAGTTTAGAAGCACATATATACAATATGATAACACCCATTTCAACTTGTGGGATGTCAATTCTTTTAAAAAGTTTTGCTTTGAAATTAGGTACAGAAATATCATACTGTTATGGTGACCTATTCTACATTAGAATGAACTCTTCCTCCTTAAGAAATACTAACCTGCGAGACTTCCTAAGGAGTCATTGTAACCTGATAGTTCGGACGGACACTTCTGACTAATAACACTCTTATTTTGTATATATGTTCTGTTATTTCAATTTACTTGTTCAACCCACCTCCTTTTTTCTGTGTCTTTCTTTCTGGCCCCCTAAAACGCCACAACACATACACGCGTCGCTTGCTGTAGTGTCTGGACTTTTGTTAAAGTCTATTTGCTCCGCTGTTTAATGGAAAGCCAATTAATATTATATTGATTGGAGATGAGATTTAATTGACAAATAATGTGTTTGGCGCTGTTAGGAATCTAAATCGGTTGTTTCAATCAATTTGCACAAGGGCGTATAATAGATAATGTCTGACTTTCATCTTGAAGAGGCTAAGATTATAGTTGTCGAGGAAGCATTCTCATAGAAGTCTGTTTCTCAAAGTAAGAGTTCTCGTGAAGAGACAGTCTGATTGGAACTTACCTATGGAATAGGAAAACTGCGTATCTGGAATGGTGGGCCTTATCTGTAAGGGCCTGAATTGATGGCACTAAGAAATATAACTTGACTGAATATTTGCCACGGAAATAAGTATAGTGTATTGTGTAATGTTTCGTCTGTGGCAACGAGGTCGTAAGGTTAGAAAAAGTTAATCGCCTGAAAGGCCGCGTTAACGCGTTTGAATTCTGTCAAATCTGGGAATTGTGGATTCTGTAGCGTCAGCCCCGGTATAGCAATAGTGTTGAATTGCATTAAGCAAAACATATAATACTCCCTGTCCCAGAAACAGTAGACAATAACTGCTCGACAGAGTTGCAAACTAAGTCTGTCGGTGTTGAACAAACAAAAAGTTGCCCCACTAGCCAGCCAAGATTGATTGATTTTTTACAGCTTATCAAACTTTTGCAAGTTATTTAAAGCCAGAAAATATTTTCAGATTGTAAAAATAATTTATCTTATAATAATAATTTACTGATACAAGTTCTACTAATTAACCCATATCTAGGGGAAGAAGAGGTGAATTCATGTCTTTCACAAGCGTACTTGCACGTAAGTAAATATAAATATAACAAACCCGACTGGCATTGGAACTTGGTTCTTCAATTTCCAATTCCGAATCGTTTACAATTACAACACTCGCACATCCAAACTTACAGCAACTGATATATACAAGTGGTCACCCATCTAGGGTTCGATGTTGCTTAACTTTGCTGATCATGCGAGAAGCGGTGTTTCAATGTGATATGGCCGTAAACCCAGCTACCCTAGAAGACGGGTATAATCGGGAACGAGAATTCACTCGTGAATCAGTACAGTGTGATCGTGAGCCGCTTGTGTCTTATTTTGAACCAGAGCCCTTGATTCTCCCTTAAAGTTAAGGTATCTCGAACCCCACCCCTGTTGTTATTTGGCTGATATATTCACATAACTTAGCCAGCCCTTGAGGTCAGAAACCGGAAATTAATGGTGGATATTAGGAATGAATTACGCATAGATGAAAAAAGCTAATAAGCGTTAAGACAAGGTCAGCGCTACAGACGCGTATTTCGTTGATTTATGACATCCGAATAGAACAAGTGATCAGTCAACTGATGAACGCAGCAAAGGTCAAAGTATGAGTGTCAATGAAAAGTTTGCGTTCCTGAAAAATGGTCTGGTAGGTCACTTTTTATCTCTTTTGAGTTCATGGACAAGCGAGATTTTAGATATTGATCCGTACTAAGAAAGTCAGCCGATGTCTTTGAATTGGCTTCCGTTAATAAAACATTCAGGAACACACCATTACGAATAATAATAATAATAATAATAATAATAATATCATTTATATATATATATATATATATATATATATATATTGCGTCGCCTTTAAGTGTTGACTTCAGTGTTCTCTTTTATATTTACACACCTTCTATCTCTGATATTGAGCACTTTATCCCATAAATATAGCACATCTTAAGATTATATTTTTCTATATATATATATATATATATATATATATATATATATGCGCGCATGGATTCTTACGTCCTGAGCCAAAGCATGAGTATACCATCGGTACATTACCGATGACTCCTTTTACGCGGGAGTAGAAGATACATCTTGTGTTGTAGAGTGACCTGCACCTGAAATTTATTTGAGAAAGAATTTATTTGCGCATACCCAGTCCCACTCTCTTGTCCAATGTCCGCCATCTGTTTCTGATGCAAGGGCTTCCACAAGATAAGCGACGTGCAAGGATGATTAACAGCTGATAAATACTGTCAAGGATTTGATTATGACATCTCATCAGGCGCTTACTAACGCCTGATGAGATGTCATGATACTATCGAGACATGAGTGCATTGACATAATGGTTTTTATACATGATTGAAGGTAATATCCTGTAATAAAGACTATTGCTCTATTGTATTGAGCTCTGGTTTAAATTAATATTATGCACTTTTGTATATATATTTGATTTGTTCTCATTTATATATATATATATATATATATATATATATATATATATATATATAATCTTTAATATTAAAAAAGAAAAAGCCAGCCCTTAACAATATTAACTACGAACAAAGCCACAGTGTGCTAACCGTATTCGGAAATTAAAAACATTCCTACCGCACACTAAGACACACACAGAACGCACACACTCAATTAAGCTGAAAAATCGAATCATCCTTGATAATGGCTAAAGGTATAGCCGAAAGCGCTCGGAAATATAAAACATCTAGACAGATTTTACACACCCTTTGTCCAGAAAAGAAAGCTCTTGTCAGAACACAAGAAAAATTAAATAAAAAGCTTAACCGTAGTACCTTGTCTGTCGTTTTTAATGAAACATATATATATATATATATATATATATATATATATATATATATACACACAATCATTTTACCTCAAGTAAGGCTACTAATAGGCAAGGGATCAAAGAGAGTAAAAGTGAAAGAGAAGAGTGTGAACTGGGGTGACTGGTGAAAGGAGAAAAGATGAACGGTATTCAAGAAAACAAGACAGTGATTGATTTACGAAATTTTCGGAAAACTTTCGTTTTTTATTTTAATTGTTTTTCACCCTTCCCTGATACTTAGTCGTTCTTTTGTTGTTGTTGCTAGTGTAATATCTATTTCACTGGATGATTAATTTCATTTTATTTTTTCATGTAAATTTCATTTAATTTTCAAGTTTATTTTAATTTTTTGATACCCGACTCTAAACTAATTTGTTTTTCTTTCTGTTTGATCTTTTGGTTTTAATTTTGTACGCGTTACATCGTTCTTTTTTGTGTCCAAATTTAAATTTTTTACGCGACAGCCGAGATGATTTTTTTCTAGTGTATTGTTTCTTTTTCATTGGCTTATTGTTTAATCTGTTTTTATTTTATTCTTTTGTTACGTCGGGTATTTCTGTTGACTTGTTATTTTCTTTTCTAGTTACGTTGGCCATTTTGTTTAGTTGGTAAGACTTATTTTTTATACGTGTGTCTTTTTAAGTTTCTTGATAGTATTTTGTTTTCAAAAGCTGTTTTATTTTGCTATTCTAATTTAAAAAAAAATACGCTGCTTTATTTAATTTTACGTTGTTTTATTGTGCCATTTAAGCGAATTCATTCTTTTTACTGTACACGTTTAGCGTTTTTCGTCTGTCTTTTTGTTCTCGTTTTTACAGTGTTAAATTTATTATTTTTCTTTAGGATTTTTTAATTTGCGTATATTTCTAACTTGACTTAAGTTTTCGCGTCAAAACTTCTTGTTAAAATAGCTTACGTTGGTCTTTTGTCTGTATTTTTTCTTTTGTCTGTATTTATTTCTTTTGTCTGTATTTATTTCTTTTGTATTGTTTTTCATTTTTGTGTATTTAAGATTATTATTTTTTATCGTTTTGAAAAGAAAATTACGTTTTCCTTAAAAAAAGGGGAACTTTGAAAAAAAATAAAAAAAATGTCGGACAAATGTCGGTGATTAAAAAAGATCTGTTTGGGTGAAAGAAGAAAGAACTGATAAAAAAAAATAAAATTCAAACAACAGTATCTGCTTAGAGGGTAACAATTACCAGAAATAATGAAAACACAATTGAAAAGTAAAAAAAATATGGAAGCCATGAATGGCTAAATCCAAGAATGCGAAAATGATTTGCCATCTGAGAACACTACCACTTAAAACAGAAACAAAAACAAAGACAACAATTTAACGGCCTGGGATTCCCCCTCAATCTGGAAGCCATCACGGAAATGTATCATCAGCATGATAGAGTTCCTTGCGAGAGTAAAGATCGACGCACAACTTATCAAAGAAGATGGGTTTTATGGTCGACAAGTGCTCGCGAAAAATTTTTCGCGCCGCAAAATACACCATTATTAAATTTTAGATCCTTTCTGGGGGTCAAACCTCAAAGAAATATCAAAGGAAAGGGATGCATTAATTGGGACGTACGTTTTCCCACGCCTGTGGATTGTTCGGACGCTTTCAGTGATTTAATCACAAAAGACCTTATACGAAGAACTGAATATGAGGGCAGGAAATAGACCAGTATTTGAGGTCCCACCTCAGATCTTGGGGAGAAATTGGCCGCCTATCTGGCTCAATTTGGTTAGATACTCAGTGCTACTTCCGAGGACTTGAACGAGGGATGGAGCTTATGCATTATTGTAAAACCTTAAGCCTCTCCCCTGTTGTGACCGGCCGTAAAACAACATGATTGAAGTGCGGAGAGACAAGTCGCCTTTTCTCTTCCTTGCCCAGAGAAGGCCTGTAATGTGCATGACAGCAACCAGGACCAGTGCGGTAAAAGCCCTTGTTGTGTCCTTTTCACTGCCCCCATTCGCCGAAAAGCCTTTACCCGCCCTTGTGTGGAGAAGCAAAATGGGAATGTCAGGTAGTTGGTAAGACCAAAGGGAAGATCCAAGCAGCGGGATTTTTGTCGCCGGACGTACCTATGGGTTAAGGCACAACAGCCCCACTTTCTCAACCAGTTCCAAGAGCGATGTCCCGGAAAGTAGTGACAAAATATTGAAAAAAACAGAAAGATAAAAGAAAAAAAAACATTTATCCGTACAGCTGATCATTCATCCTCGGTATTGTCTTCCCCATCAGCAAAATCTGAGCCCATGATTCCTCCTCCAATGACAACATCATTAAATCCCATCCCTTAAAAAATGACCACCCTCGGAAGATCACCCATTCCTAAATCACCTCCAAATATCTAGACATACCTTAATTCCCATTAAACTTCCTGCACAGACTCCCATTCATTCACCCAAGAAAAGCATTGAACAATTTAAAAATGTAATGAAGCCCATTATCAGTTTCTGCAGAACCCGTATCAGAAAATAAAATAAAATCCAAGCTTATATTTAACACAGGGGAAGACGTGTGTCGATTGTCCAAAGAACATTCGGATATAGTTTTTAACAGTCATGCAAAATAAAAGAGTTGAATTGTCTTTGAAAAATGAAGTAGGTCAACTGTGAGGATGTAGACACCCCCACAAAAAAAAATTCCTATGGCCAAGAGAATTCTGACAGTAGTTAGATCAGGCTAGGGTGCCAAAGAAATACAGGTGATGATTGAAGAAGCCACTGTCACGTCACCTTCGACAATTATTCACCTTTAGCTTTCATCGACGAAAATAATGTTAAACGGTTACATCAATATAGTTCTGGAAAGTTCCTGTTTTTCGTTCAGCACTCCCTGTATAGAGCTTCAAAGCTCACGTTTCCCTTTGACATTTGTGGCATGTCGCTTGATGGCAGCATCAAAATGGAGATGGGTCAAGACTCTCTGTGACAGGCCGTTTGTGTCCTCACCCCGGTCATCTTTAGTGCAGATTCCCAACCCTAACAGGACTGATCATGTCTCACTGGATGGCTAGTGTTAATGTCCAGAGACTGAGGTCTGAGTATTACATGGTGAGGCTCGCTCGTGATCTTCAGTGTCTCGGAGTGAATTTAGTGTTAAGGACACACAGTTTTCAACACGCGACAGTGAATACATTCTTTCTAAAAGGGTTGTCCTCTATTCAACATGTTTGGATGGACGTACGAGAAGTGTGCCCTGGCTGGTGAGCAAGTCTCTTGATGCGGTTTCTTTGAAGACCCGGTGGACAGATTTGCGTGCTCGATGTTACCGCAAAGGTTAAGTCTCTTCGTCTCATTGGGGTTTATGAGCCCAAATGACCATTCTGAGCGAGCTGATTTGTTTCGGTGGATCGAGCCGTTTTTGGTGACCTCTGGTCAGCCAGTTTTAGCGGTTGATTTGGACACCGACATAGATCGTATAGGGGAAAGATTAGGTACTAACAACCCTGTTGTTAAGCTATTTCGGGTTTTGATCTACGAGTTTGATCTTGTCGATTAGTATTGTAATGGGCGTACCCAGCAGCTATTGCGGACTTTGACAAATAGGGGCAACTTGGCTTCGGTGGCGTGTTGTAGTTATGTCGGCCGAATCATAGTTAGGAGTGTCAATGTAGGGCTCTTACTCACCTTCTTCCCCAGCTGACAAATTTTACACATGGAAACTAGTAAGGACTACATAGAGGTATTATGGTGGCTGTAATAAGAATCTTACTTATTATAAAACGCAGATTGTATGTGTGTGTGTCTGTACGTTTATATATTGGATCGGATTTCCTACATTTTTCAACCGATTTCAACAAAACTTCACAATACTGAGTAAAATTACCTTGCAGTGGTTCTGACAGTGCCCAAAATTGGAAAAAACACAATTGTTTTTGCACGAAATCAATTTGAAAACGATAAAACACGATTCTGTCACCAGAATGAAAGGGTGACAATTCATATCGATACTTATTATAAAACCCAGGTTGCTTGTGTCTGTGTGTGTTCATTTATATATGTGATCGGATTTCCTACATTTTTCAACCGATTTCAACAAAACTTCACTTTTTTTTGGCAGGTAATTTTTCTTATTGTCTTGCACACTTTTTTCTTTATTTTTACATTCAGAATGCTTTAAAAATTCCATTTACAAGACAATTGTTTATAATGAAATTCTATTCAATCGATAAACACATAACGATTGAAAACAATGTTTTTGTTTGAGTTTGACCAATTCGTAAAAAAAAAACAAAAAAACAAAAGAAACTAATTAAGACATGCGTCTCCGTCAACCTTAAACAATAATCTTTGTCAATCTTATTTTTCAGTTTTTATGATGGTCGATACTTGATCTATTTCTTACTGTTACATCCCTGGGCAATGCCGGGCTCTCCTGTTAGTGGTAAATAAGAATGAGCTGTTTTGGTTTAAGGAATACTGTTATGGTTATTTACCCACGCACGCATGGATTCTCCCAGCTATAAATAGGAGCAGGTACTGCCTTTTGGAGAGCGAAGTTTCCAGCAGTCATCTCTGACAGTCGGACGAAAAATTCTTGCGGTAACACTATCCTTTGTATATGTTTGTATTATTGTTTCTGTAATATATTTCTCTCTTTGTGTCTTTATTTCTGGCCTTAACAAATACTTGCTTGGGGTGAAATGCTTTAAAAAACAAATGTAGTTTTGGTCAGTCTTTGTAGATTTTAATATAGACCTGGTTTGAGGAGTTTACAAATTGGTCTTGTGATATCATCACAACCTTGTTGTTCCATTTATTAAAGTTTACGGTGGTGTATTATTCTAATTTCTCTGACCATGGATAGCGGGTGGACTTTTTATTTAGTATTGCTCGAACCATTTCTACTGAGCCCAAGTACAAACTGTCCGGCCCAGGTTGAATTCATTATTATTATATCATCAAATTCAAGAACAAAACCCATAAGGATATTAATCAGAAGATCAATACTGAGTGAACAATTTGGAGTCTTAAACTTAACCTGCTGATTGATGACAGTTGTTACGATTTATCTCAATTTGTTTCATCAACATTATATTTTTTAATGCAGCTGCTGGTGTTGAAGCTTTGCTTTCAGTTCTCTCATTATGCAATTATTATAACTGTTATCGGCTCCCATATTGTATTTATTTCTATGCTAGGCCTAATGAGGGGATCCTAAGCAAAAACTTTATATTGTAATTCTACTATCAAATTTAGAGATAATGCATACTTTTTTCCTAATTTTTTTCTTAGACGATGAATTTTATGCTATATCCAATCCCCGTGTAAGTGATCATGACTCCCCACTGATATCACTTCCTTATTATCTTTGAATCGATATTTTCGGCAAGATAATAAAGTGTTTTTTTCTTTAATTTCTCCAGGGCTTGGAATTCAGATTAGTTTTCCGAGATAAGCTGCCGCCCAAAGACAGGCTAAGCAGCATGTGTGTGACAAATTAATTTCCATCCCACAACACTTTTCTTATAGACAAAATCGTCGCAAGCCTCTCTCTGCGTTGTAGCCATTTCCATGAAAAGTGCGTAAACGAACTACATTCCTTCGTTCGACCAGTTGTAACCTTCGCAGCTAAAAGCCACCAAGGTACGCACGTTGTATTGGATCATCATTATCCACTTCGTGTTCCACTGGTAAAATCTAATACCCAAGAGTTAAGCCTAAAAATAATACCTTGAAAGCAACCACCCGTTGATACTTAAAGGAATCTCTTTCCCACAGTCGAAACGTCGTAAGCCTCTCGCTGCCCTGTCGTTATATCCATGGAAAGTGTTCAGGTAAGTTCCTTAGTTCCACCAGTTGCAACCTTCACGGGTAAAACCGACCAAGCTACGCACATTGTATTGAATCATCCTTATCCACTTCGTCTTCCACTGGTGAAATCTAATACCCAGGAGTTAAGACTAAAAATAATACCTTCAATGCAACCACCCGCTTAAAGGAATCGCTTTCCCACAGCTGAAACATCGCAAGCCACTCGCTGCTCTATGGCTGTTTCCATGGAAAATACTCAAACTAACTAAATTCCTTAGTTCCACCAGTTTTAACTTTCGTAGCTAAAAGTGACCAACCTACGTACTAGGCTATCCTCTTTTTTAACTCTTAAAAGAAGGAAGGAATAGATAGATTTCCGTCTTTCCGAAGGTCTTTTGCTAGAAGCGGAATTCAACTGACGAGGCTGGGATTTGAACTCGATTAGCTCTTTCCACTTTAGTCACCAATAAACATGACATTCAACGTTCATCATCATGGAGTAATACACGCCCCAATTTTTTTATTATCTAAAAGATTTGATATTATCATTTTTATTCAATACGACGAAAAGGTTTAGAAAGTGCTTTAATGACTAGATCATCCACAGTAAATTTGCATCCATGTTCTTTACAGATCTTCTATTATGACAATCTCTATCTATAAAAGGCAGGATGTGTGTGTGTGTGTGTGTGTGTGTGTGTGTGTGTGTGTGTGTGTGTGTGTGTGTAACGAATGCACGGCCGCAATTTTCGAAGGATTTGCACCAAAATTTACATGGACATGCTCCAAGTTAGCGGGAAGGCCAAGACCGACTTTGCATTTTCCAACTCCCCATCCATAGCGGAAATAATCGATTTTTTCATGCTTCTACGGTAGTTTTCGTGTAGTTTGCGGCCATTTTCTACTGGCCAGAGTAAGAGCCTATAGCTGGCTGCCACGAATAGGCAGGAAGATTCTATTGGCCAGCGTGAGAGCCAACAGCTGACTGACACGAATGTTAATTAGCTAGCTAGCATGCAAAAAAATCGATAGCTGCATTCGCCACAAGTGGGAAAAATTTAAATCTGCATGGCACTTTACTCCAATTGGCTCATTCGCTTGATTAAACTCAACGTTGATTCTGATTCAGCAGAACTGGGTTGGGTGTGAAAAAGTATTTGTTGTTAACATTCTTTTTTCATTCGGTTTTTCCAGTTACGAGTCCTTTTTTAAAGCTGATCGTTTTGTGTTCATTTTGTTTAGTTATTTTTACGTAACAGATTTAATGTTCAGTATAGAGCCTGGAAAAAATTCGCAGTGTGAGATAGGCAAAAAGTAAGGCATGTAGCAACATCAGCATGGCAAAGGGTACTCCTTTAAAGGCAAGGAAGAGTAAAAATATTTCAAGTCAAGTGATAGCGATTGCTGTATGAGTCATACGATTTTTGAATCAAGCCTGGGCAACGCCGGGTCATGCTGCTAGTGTGGAATATTTATTAACAAAAAAGATGGAAACACAAATAAAAAAGAAAATCTCAAAGAAATAATCTAGATTATTATTTAAAAAAAACATCTTTAAAGTTAAAATTCTCGTTCGTGCGCAAGTGTAGTTGCATCAATAAGTCGAAAATGTTATAAAATGCTTTATCGCTAGATCAGCCACATTAAATTTGCATTCAGGATCTTACATTTTTCATCATTTTATTATCAAAATGAGGGATATTTAACAATAAAAATGATGGAAAAAGAATCTAAAATAAATCGGCTAGATTTTATACAGAAAACATATTTATAAAGAATCCTCTTTAAAAATTAAATTCCCAGCGTTTCTCGTTCGTGCGCATGCGTAGTTGCATCAACCTAAATTTGAGTCCATGTTCTTGCAACGTTTTACCATACTGTGTAGATAATCTATTATTTCAATATCGGATATATAATATCAAAAGTGATGGGAACAGAAAAAAAAAAAAGAAAAAAAACGGATCTAAATGAAATCGGTTAGATTATATACCTAAAAAACGTATGAAATCTAAAAAAAAGTTCAGTTCGTTCCCATATATTGTTGAATCAACATAAGAACAAACTTAGTCCAATAAAATCCTAAAGAAAGTAACGTATCCCAGGAATAACTTGTACAGCTTTGTCATCTTGTCCTTCCGCTAAAATACTTATGTAAATAAGTAAATAGAAGAGAAGCAAAAAAAAATAAGCTACACTTTAAAAATGAAATTTATTTTTATATTAACCCTTTGGTGTGCGGGCCACTGCGACATTTTCTCACCGTTAAATGATGAATTGATTAAATGACTTCGTCATAGCGAGTGCCGTGACGCATGATGCAAAATCCCCAAAAGCCACGAAACAAATCCCGACGACTCTCTGACCTTCGATTATAATAATATCAATTCATAAGCTGGAAATGATAAAGCGTTTCTCGAATCCGCAGAGATGTAATCCAATCTTTCTTTCTTTCCGAACGGAAATAGAAATAAGCTAATTCTTTTTATACAACTGCCAGTTCGTTGCTAAACAGTCTTCGCATCATTAAGAAATTCGAGTCAGGCTAAAATTTCTCGGTCTGTGTCCACTTTACACCAGTTAGTTATTTGCCATGCGTGATACAAGGATAGGCGATCATGTATCTTTTGATACATTACTGACGAGGCAGATTTTTTCCGCAGTCGGTTGCCATTTCTTTCTGTGGTAGACAGTTGCCATTCAAAGCTATAGAACCCGGTCTGTCTTGCTATTTACCCATAGCTGGGGAGTGGGAAGAAGAATAGGATTCATACATTTTTCCAAGGTAAGAATCCTCTTCATACCTTTCTCAAGGTATGAATCCTTCGCACGTAAGTGAATGTAATGGATTCGACTGGAATTCGAACTCGGTTCTCCGATTACTCAATCCGAGTCGTTATTCATTACTTCACCGTGCCTCCCACCAGTAAAGCAAAAAACAAAACAAAAAAAAACAACAAAAAACCAAAAAAACCAGTAACATTCCATTAACGTCAATCGAACCCCGAATTACAGCCAGTCACAATGAACTGCTGTCACTGCGGGAAGTCTCCGTTCCTAAGACCCTGTTGGTCCTTAAATTATCCATGACATCAAATGGAACTGGTACATACGATCCAACGCTAAAGAATAATGTTCCGTTCCCTGTACCGCTCTAGAGAGTACCTGATTCCTCCTGTTATCCGCTATTTTTACAAGAGCTAAATCAGGCCTAAAATGGGGTACTGTTGTGGACGATGAGTGTGTATTTCTTCCCGGCTTTCCAATTTAGATTATTATTTCTCTTTATTAATTTAGCATTATGAACAGGTAAATCCCTCCTCTAAAACCTGAGAATTTTTTTTTTATTCGAACTTATAGAGTGAGCGTAGCATGCAATAGATTCGACCCAAATCATTCAGATTTCATTGGAAAAATTGAGTGGGTATAAAGTGGGGGATCACTGTATATTTCTCCCCTGCTTTCCACTTTACATTATTATTTCTCTTTATTAAATTAGCATTATGAACAGGTAAATCCTTCCTCTAAAACCTGGGAAATTTTATTTTTTTTCGAACTTATGGAAGAGCGTAGCATGCAATTGACTCAACCCCAATAAGTTGCCCGGTTCTCACTTGAAATTCTTGAAAGAGTTCAAAAGCGTCTCGGAGTCCTTGTGGGTGACACATTATTTTCCATCCTGCAACCTCTCTCACACAGCCGGGATGTGGCGAGCTTCTCACTCAATCGCTTCTTTCAGGTAAAGTGCTCGGACGAACTGCATTCCTTGGTTCCGCTATTTCTAATCTTCATTGCTAGGTCCCACCATGCCACACCCATTGTAATAAACCACCCTCATTCTCTTCGTATACCATTGGTGAGAAGTAAGTTTCACTTGAACAGCTTCTTCATACGAATCACGACTCTGTGGAACCGACTTCCAAGAGGATGTTTTCCCGATCTTAACCTGTTCAAGTCTCGGATTAACCATTATCTTCGCCTACTATCCGTATAAATTGTACCTTACTCTGTAAACATCTACCCTGAGCGGCCCCATGGCCTTGTACAAAGTGTACCTCTACCGTTAGCATATAACAATATGCTATTTACACTATTTATAAGTATTGTCCTCATCTTTGTTGTAATTACAACGTTTCGGACGTTTTGCCTCTCAGCCTTAAGCAGTTGTATATATAGATCTGGATAAACGAATTAGTGTGTAAATGCGTTAGTTGGTAAATTTGGCGATGTAGTGGTTATGGGGTCAATATCTGGGCGGGTCAGTGTGTACTTGGGCTCAATAGAAATCCGTGAGCACGAGCTGAAAAATACTAAATAAAATAATAACTTCCCGATATCCCTAGTCACGTGCAGTGGAACGAGATCAGTCTATCCCCGTAGATTAAATAAAGGGTTCAGTTCAGAATTCTCTGTAGGGAACTCAGATCGATGTACACCTGAGGAAGACACAATTTCCGAAACGTTGTGACAATGAAAATAATAGTCCGAATATATATATATATATATATATATATATATATATATATATATATAGGTTAACGAATGTTAAGTTCACATCCCAGAAATTCAGGCAAAAACAATATTATTATGAATTTTTTATTTTTTAAATCCTGAGTCGATATTAGCAGCAAACTGCCTGCATACGGATAATAAATTCAGTAAATATATTAGGTTGGTGCAAAAATAATGACGTAATAATGTCGTTTTTTGACGTTAAAAAATACATCAAAAAACGACATTATTACGTCATTATTTCAGCACCAACCTAATACAAGAATACTGTTCTGGATTCCGAGATGAAATCCGTTACCAATAAATAACAAACGCCAAGGAGGAATATAGGAAGATAAATGTATTAATGTGATAATGCAAACTAATAATGCAGGTTAGTAGCTCCAGGAATGTTAGCAATATATATATATATATATATATATATATATATATATATATATATATATATATATATATACAGTCTTTGGTATCGACCTATCACTGTATGACTTCTTACTGAGTCTACGTGCCTGCTCACTGTGACTCTTGCTCGTTACGTTCGTTCTCGTTCGTCGCTCGTTCTCGTTCGTTCTCGTTCGCTCCCCGGGTATTCACTAGCAGTAGTATATCTATACCCTGGGTGATTCCATTTGTGTAAAAAGGGGAGAACCCCTCAACAAATACAAAGGCGCGTAAGACAAAGATGACTATTCCATCTATACAGTGAGGCGATTTTGAGATTTCTTTTCACCCCAAGTAAGGCAGGGAGCCACTAGCGTGCAAGGGGTTACAGAGAGTTGGGGTGAGAGCAAAGAAGAGGGATAGAGGAAAGGATGATGTTATAGAGTAGTTTCACAGTGGAGGCTTGTATTTCACGTAAAGTATGGGACACCTAGTGAGGATCGAACTCGCTTTTCAGTCGTAACTGATCTAGCGAGACAAGCTTGCTAACCATTTGTTATAGAGTAGTTTCACAGTGGAGGCTTGTATTTCACTAAGTCGGTCCTAAAAAAGGTTCGACGTACAAATGTTAGGAACTTGATATAAGAGTTAATGACGCAGCAATCTAGTTGTGGTGGTTGATACTTAAATGTCCGACATCGACTGACTCACCAACTCACTGAGCTCCCTGGCGACTGTTACTACTACTAGTTATTATAGGTGGGAGAGTCTATTAACAATGGAATAGGTATGTTCCAGTATAACAGATGAAGAGGATTGGGGATAGATCAAGGCATCTGGAGACGTCGATTGACATTACATTTGACTAAGAAATTGTAGCTATCAGGGAAACAAGAAATGTGGCGAGAGTTCCACAGGCGAGAAGTGCGAGCCCTGAAGCTATTGCAGTAGAAGAAACGACTCCGTTTAACAGTTTCGGCAGTAAAAGGGTGAGAGCGAGACGCCAGCTTAAATTCATGAAATCTGGGAATCAGCGAAAGCAGCTCATCGGAGCAGTTACCATGAAAATATTTGTAAAAAAGACAGAGGGAGGCAACGGCACGACTGTGCGAAAATTCCTACCAAGTATCATTATTTGCGGTCACAATCTTAACAACGTAAAATATACAGATGACACAATGTTAATAGCAGATACAGCAAAGAAAATTCAAGAACTCCCTCAGACGGTAGAGGAGGTAAGCGAGAAGAAGCGACGAAACATCAAATGCAAATAGTCAAAATGCATACTTGTTAGCAAAAGGGTGAACCCAAAATCCAAATTACAAAATGGAGATAACGCAATCAAACAACTATCAAAATTTAAATATCCGAGAATTGTTTTAACGGGGGATGGAAAATTCGACGCCGACATCCAAAGGTGCATTGCGAAAGATGCCTTCCAAAAGCTAAGCAAAGTATGAAGAAAGATATTTTTTTATCACTTTAAAGACGTTATTTTTAGTGGATGCTTGTGTTTGAGTAGACACTCCGTTTATTTATTAAACAGTATATCTATTTATTTTTATCTAGCGTCCCGAATGTTAGAGAGTGTACATTTTTATTTAATAAGCTTTTTCGAACATTCAGACAGGTAGACGAAAATAAATAAACACACTGTTTAATAAATAAACAGATCGTCTACTTAAACACAAGTATCCCGTAAAGGTAAAGTTTAAAATGAAAAAAGGTTAAATGTGTGCAATATGGCGACAGGTTTTGATAAAATAAAACGACATAATCAAGTCCGTCTAATTAAGAGTGTTTTCAATTATCCTGATGTGACTCCCGAGTAGTTTTGCGTTATTATTTACTCTTAAAAAAAACAACATAAAAAACTATCCTCTCGACAACTGGCTATGATGTTGTCCGACTGCTACCGCTCATGAACAGAGACGCTCAATTCGTCAAACTGGCATAAACCTAAATAGTTAAGATCAACATCCTGTTAGATCGACAATGTTGAACAGCATCGAAACTTGTTAGTATTTAAATTTAGTAACGCTTGGGCATACACTCTACTGTAAGCAATAGCATGTGTTATATGATCATGATAAGATTCGAGCATTTCCGATCTCGCATCTGCCTTGCTATCGGGTTATCGCCAGGAATTTCGACTCCATATGGTAACCAAATTTTTATTCGTTTCAGTTTTTCTTCGTTACGATTTAATGGAACATTTATTTGAAATGAATCGTTTGGTAAATCTTCGCATCTATCACTACCTACGTATTTTTTTTAATCAACATATGCAGCCCCTACCCCCATGGTCTAGTGTTAAATGTTGCATTTGACACAGTAGCGTTTTGGATCTAACAGAATTCATTTATTATTGCTATGATATTTGTTATTTAAAACCGCAAGATTTAACTTTTTTTTTCAATCATATCACTCCCAAGTAAGGCGGGAGTTCCACTAGCACGCAAGGAGTTACAGATAGGGAGAGCAAGAGTAAAAAGGAGTGTTTGGGAAAAGAATGAGAGACGGACAGGGATCAAAGTTAAGATGTCGATTGACATTACATTTGAATATTTGAAGATTATATTATGAGGGAGCAAGTAAGAGGAAGCGAATTCCACTGTTGGGAAGTGCGAGATAAGAAGCTGTTGTAGTAGAAGAGATAGCTACATTTAAACGTTTCGACAGTGAAAAGGTGGGACCAAGATGCCGACCTAGTAGCACGCTTAAATGCATGCAGCCTGGGAACCTGCGAAAGTAGATCGTCAGAGCAGATGCCATGAAAATATTTCCAGAAAAAAGAGTGGAAACCCACACAGGTCCGTGAGAAAGTGACTGTAGACGAGATACCAGATCAGTTGAGATTCGTCTCGATACAGTCTTTGACTGTTTGCGACGTCTGTCGAACTCTCTGCGTTAGCAGAGAGGAACCCGGACGAAGCTTTGCCGAAGGGCAAGGTTTCGTTCGGGGAGGTAGACAGGGCCTGAACCCGTCTAGGCGGGTTCAATGGCTATATTTTTGGCCGAGCCTACGGGCTCGGAGATACCCACATTAAACCGGCCTTGTGCCACATTCAATCCTCGTGGGTGGATCGATAAATATTGAAATACCAGACCAGGACCTACCTCTTTTTTACTTAAACTTAGACATGTCTCGAGATCTTTCGTCGTCATGCGCGCGTTTATATACGAATATGGAATATTAACCAGTTGAATTTTTATGCCGATTTTAACGAGATTTTTTTCCCTTTAATGCCAGTTTTGTTTATATGTTGATCAATGTTTCTGGACAAAGTGCAAATATGATTATGAGACGATAGGAATTTTTATCTTCACAGGTTAAGCAGCATGCCCTATCATCGCCGAAACTCCGATAGAAGGGCCAACATGTGAATCACGCATACTGATGTCAATCGTACTGGTTTTTGTCTCTGAATCTTGTGTATCATCCGAACGAATATATTAATATATTTTTGAACCTGCTCTGTGTTTTCCCATATACGTTTACCGCAGAGTAAGTGATGTTATATTGAATAGTTTTTGTCATTGGATCACGGCTGGATGATGCTGAGGGATTCTGATCCGCCTACGAATATTTCTTGTGTAAATTTGTTATTCCACGTCTTCCAAATGTTGCCTCCTCTGTAAAAAAAAACCCTGAAAGGACGGATTAGCAACTTGTACAATAAACCACCGGAAAATGTTCTCCCGCGGTCAATGATTAGAAGACAAAAGACCCGGCACCCGTTGAAAATGATACGGATACAGGATCTGCTCTACAAGTACCTTCCATGGGGTATTATTAGATGTACGACATGCTAAGGTCACTTGACGCGTGTTGATATCCTGATCGTCTCCGACAGCCCGTAGAATATGGTCTTCGTGCGTTTTTCTCGATCCATAGTTGTGGTGTCACGGATCCTGTCTCAGCAACGCGACGATAAACAACATCAATGTGTTGGATAGCTCGGCTGCCTGGAAACGCAATCTGATACGCCCATGCAGCCTTTCGCGCGGACGTATGCAAAAATCATATTGGCCTGCTCACGATATGAATAGCCAGCCATTGTTAAACGGAACACTTCTCAACTCACTACTACACATGATACAATCTATATGGCAACAGAGCATCATCTACCGTAAACTTTTTTTAATCTTAATAACTCAAAACGAAGTATACTGTTTATGTTTATGATGTAATGAATATGCATACACCTCGGTTCCCCCTCACAGTCATATGATTGGCTGGTGTCAGCCATAAATACAGACTGATGTGGATGTACAGACGACGCCTATTGGCTACGCCTATAGTATTCGCCTATTGTCTACGCCTATTGCCTACCACTACGACGAGGACCAGTCCATAAGGGTTACCTGCTAGATTGTCCTACTCGGTTACAGTAGTCCAAAACCACTTTGCTACTTCGAACAAATATATCCCTTTCCGGGACATATCAGTTTATAACCCGAATAAGGACACAGCAATGATTAAAAAAAGGTTAAATTTCATTTTGAATTATTATACTACATAATTGCATGGCAACTATTAAACAAATTCGTAAAAATGTATGTAAAATTAATCATATCTTTTTTTTTTTAAAGAATAATGATTTTTTTGTTCAAGCTCATTATCATCAATTTTAAAGAATATTATGGTGTTTTATTTATTCATTCATCATTTTTTATTTTTTGTGTGTACAGTCATAATATACGGCATGTTTATGGACATTTTTTTCATTTTACGAATACATCCATTTAAAGTTTAACTCACTTGTAATAATCTTAAAAATCAGGCTAAATTATAAAGATGTGATAGTAGGGTTGAGTTTAAGTCTCCCCGCCCCCCACAAAGTACAAATAAAATCAAAACAGAAAAATATTTAGAGTAAAATATCAAACCATACTCAGGTGAAAAAGGGTTGAATTTTAGAACTTTAGATTACCTTCTCGGTTATCCATAGATACTGCTATCCACCGAAAAAGAAAGAAAATAAGGCAGTCCCCACCGTGGACCATTTAAAAGATAGTCCGAACAGCGGATTGGTTGTTACAAACATCCAATCAGGTGTGCGGGAAACGTGGTCTTTTTTCGTCTAATTCATTAAAAAGGCCAGGGTAGCTGTTAGCGTTTGATTGAGAGGAGGAATCAGGGAATGATCTCCCCTGATTGGGTCGACTTGGTAATGGGGTGTATGATGTTGAAAGATCCAAAACTCCCTGATGAAACAAGTCAATTAAAATCAGTGACGACCTCCTCCGGCACCTACTTAAGAGCGTATTTTTGAATTTCATTTATCCCATTTCTGAATACCGATGTCATCAGCTGATGACCATCAACCTCGGTGTAGTGACCTCTGTGCCAAAGACAATAATGCTTTTTTTCTATTAGTATATTCGTTGGGGATGTCGTATGGAATGTTTAAATAATCAGTACCCTGCTCTAATACTCTGCATTCGTATCCGAGTAGAACATCCGGGAAACTATAGACTTGAATAGACTTATCCCTAAAGCCCATTTTCAGAGATTCTGTCTTAAATTTATCTTCTAGGGAATGCTGACTGTGAAACCGGTTTAAAATCTTTTCATGTTAAATCGATAAATTTCTTCTTTGTTCCCTCAGCTCACAGGCTGTCATGGGTCCTTACATATAACTACAGAATGAACTCTTCCTAACACTATGTATACTACGCCTCTCAAGAGAGAGGGACGAATCAAGCCGAGCTTCCCGGCTTGACGGTCGAACTCTCTGCCTCTGAGCAGATAGGAACCCGGACGAGGCTCCGCCGAAGGGCAGAGTCTCGTTCGGGGGGTTGACCAACCCGATCCCGTTTATACGGGTTCTACGGGCATTTTTTGGCCGAGCCTACGGGCTCGGGAAACCCACGTTAAACTCGGCCTTGTGACACAAGTAACCATTGTGGGGGGTTGGGGTCTAGATACCGAATCAAGCCGAGCTTCTCGGCCTGACGGTTGAACTCTCTGCCTCTGACCAGAGAGGAACCTGGACGAGGCTCCGCCGAAGGGGAGGGCCTCGTTCGGGGAGGTTGACCAACCCGATTCTGTTTTTACAGTTTTTACGGGCCATTTTTGGCCTAGCCTACGGACTCGGAAAACCCACGTTGAACCCGGCCTTATGCCACATCTTTCCTTCGTGGGGGGTAAGTAAATATTGAATCGAGTTTCATTCAATTATCTATCCACCATTATTTGCAATTCTTGTGGTTTCTTTATGTCATGGATCCTTACCTATAACTACAGAATGAACTCTTCCTAACACTATGTATACTACACCTCTCAAGAGAGAGGGACGAATCGAGTCGAGCCGATAGTAGTTCACTCCAAACCAGACTGACAGTCATACTAACACCTTCCACATCTTGTATTATTATTTCGTGTAATATACCTTCGTTATTTCTACTCTTGTGTTCGTGTTGTTCTTCCTTGGTCCTAACCTGGACCATAACAATAATAAATGCCTCTCGAGATATTGCTATTCTGCAGGGTGAATGGAAAGTAGCGCCCTACTTTATATATGATGGACTCTCCCGTCTAACTATAACTTTTACAAGACGGGAGAGTCTATCATAGATAAAATAGGGAGTTACTTTTCAAGAAATGCTTGTTTTATTTCTAGACCCCGTTTTATACAAAATAAGTTATTCACTAATGGTCAAATAGTTTCTGCTCTTCTTATCTACTGCCTGTTTAGTTGCAAAATCACCAACCCATCTTTCCTTAGAATGTACTAGATTCTTCTTCTTCTTCTTCTTCTTCTTCTTCTTCGCTCCTCCTCTTTCTTCTTCTTCTCCTTCTTCTCCCCTTCCTCCTCCCCCATCTTTTCCCCTCCTCCTCCTACAACTCCTCCTCCTCCTCCTCCTTCTTTTTCTTCTCTCCTCCTTATTCTTCTCCTCTCTTCCTTCTCCTTCTTCTTCTCCCTCCACGTCCTCCTTATTTTTTTCTCCTCTTCCTCCTTCCCCCCTACTCCACCTCCTTATTTTCCATCTTCCTTCGATCCTAATCCTTCTTCTTCTCCCCTCCTCCTTGTTGTTGTTGTTGTTGTTGTTGTTCTTCTTCTTCTTCTTCTTCTTCTTCCCCTCCTCCTCTTTCTTCTTCTTCTTCTCACCTCCTTCTGCTCTTTCTTCTTCTTCTTCTTCTTCTTCTTCTTCTTCTTCTTCTCACCTCCTTCTGCTCTTTCTTCATCTTCTTCTTCTTCTTCTTCTTCTTCCCCTCCTCCTCTTTCTTCTTCTTCTTCTCACCTCCTTCTGCTCTTTCTTCTTCTTCTTCTTCTACCTCCTCGTCCTCCTTTTTCTCTCCTATTCCTCTTTCTTTCCCCCCTTATCCTTTTTCTCATTGTTGTTGTTGCTCTTCTTCTCCTTCTTCTTCCCTCCTCCTCCTCGTTGTTGTTGTTGCTCTTCTTTTTCTTGGTACCCTTCAAGAGGAGGCTGATCACGTCTTCCTAAAAATGCAATCATTTGTAACTCTAAGTAATGCTTGTCTCTTGCTATACCACTCACTCCCTTTTCCTCCCCCCCATTTACACAAACTCCATTTATTGGTTATTTTTTTTTCTGTCACACTTGTCTTCAGTATGTCTTTTGGGTGTCAATTCCTGTAAAACCTATTTCCTCATTATGTGTCACAACCGATTCTTTTTTCAAGCAAATATAACAATTTTGTCTTCATTTTCATTAAAATTTTCTGTTGAGCTATCGAAAGTTGCCTCTCAAAAGCGAGGCAAAGTATTGAGAAACTGAAAAATCGTTAGAAACATAAAAAAGACGAAGGAACACTCATGTAATATCTATCGTCCTATATGACAGTGAATTCTGCGCAATCTTCTCATTTAGGAAGGAGAGATTGAAACTGAAATGTGGTTCTACAGAAGGATAGTGAGAATACTATGAAGCGAAAGACAAAGTGTTGTGGATTCCGTGAATGGAATCCTGCACAACAAAAAAAAAAACAACAACAAAAAAAAAAAAACAATGCCTGTAATTGAGATAGAAAAATAATTGTATTAAACGTAAGAATACAGACTTGAAGTGAAGATTAGTAGTCCAGGAATGCGGGTTAGTAGAAAGTATATGTACAGGTCTCTGTAACTAAAGCCGTAATCAACTCTTTCTCTCTCTCTCTGGACTCTTGTATAACTCTCTGAGAACACCCTGTGTCTGTCTCCGTATCTCTCAACCTGTCTCAACGTATCTCAACGTATCTCAATATTTAACAGTCCCCCCACGAGGAATATATGTGGCACAAGGCCGAGTTTAAAAATATACCCTTTGAACCCGCCTAGACGGGTTCAGGGCCTGTCTACCTCCCCGGATGAAACTTTGCCCTTCTGCAAAGCTTCGTCCGGGTTCCTCTCTGCCAAAGTAGAGAGTTCGACATCTCAACGTATCTCACTCAGTATTTAATATCCTACGCACGAGGAATGTATGTGACACAAGGCCGAGTTTAAAGTGGGTTTTCCCGAGCCCGTAAGCTCGGCCAAAAATATAACCTTTGAACCCGCCTAGACGGGTCCAGGGCATGTTTACCTCCCCAGACGAAACCTTGCCCTTCGGCAAAGCTTCGTCCGGATTCCTCTCTGCCAAACCAGAGAGTTCGACAGACGTCGAACACAGTCAGAGACTGCATCTCGACGTAACTCAGTATTTAATATCCCACCCACGAGGAATATATGTGGTACAAGGCCGAGTTTAAAGTGGGTTTCTCCGAGTCCGTAGGCTCGGCCAAAAATATACCCTTTGAACCCGCGTAGACGGTTTCAGGGCCTGTCTTCGGCAAAGCTTCGTCCGGGTTCATCTCTGGCAAAGCAGAGAGTTCGACAGACATCGAGACTGTATCTCGACGTAACTCAACAGCAGGTATTCTCTCTGTCAGTATAAGTATACTTTGGACGAGTCCATCTTATATAAAAAGGGGAGAGCCCCACAACACAAAGTTTTAGAGAAAAGGGAAGCAAAAATGATAGGTATGCATAAAGTACGAAACAATTAAAATTTCTAGAGAAACATAAGGAGAAAAGAAGGTTAAGAAAATCTGTTCCTCACAGGACAGGTGGACAACAAGAAGGACAGAGGAAAACAAGCTAGAAAGTGAGCTTGACAAAATGGATGACGGAACAAGTTTTAGGAGGGATAACCAAAAACATCCTTCTATAGAACCAAATCTCCATTGTCTCCAGACTTCTTTTATTATTGAATGAAATTTCCCTTTTCTTGAGACACTGGTTCTGCCTGGCAAGCAACTTTCCATATTCTAGTGAGCTTTCGGATCTAGAGTTCACAGAAGCTATAAATTCGTAACAGGTTTAAGTGCAGACTATTATAATCTATAGTATGTGTTCGCGTTTATTTTAAGAAATTCTTAATCTGTTTGGCGGTAAACAGAGGCTATTTTTGATTTGTATAAAATTTTCTCGATCATCGAACCACTTCTCTCTGTTGACATGGCTCTCCTCCTCTCATGAAAAGACAAGCACTGAAATAAAATATTTTTGTACAATCGCTGTCTGCACGGACACTGGCTATAAAAACGAGGAATAAAAATTGGACCACGCGGAACAGATGGACAGAAGTTGCGAAAGAAAATCAGAAGAAAGAATACAAAAATTTAAGAATGAGCCAAAATGAAAAAGAAATATTATAAAGAAAGTAAAAACAACAAAAAAGACCTTTTAAGAAGATATTTACAAAAGGGAATATAAGAAGAAAAGTTAGAAAATTGGAGAAGAAAAGTTAGAAAATTGGAGAAGAAAAGGTAGAAAATTGGAGAAGAAAAGTTGGAAAATTGGAGAAGAAAAGTTGGAAAATTGAAGAAGAAAAAATTACAAAAAAAAAAAGCAAAAGAAGAAAAAAGAATTGAAAAGTTTTGAATGAAACTTTTTATTATTACCATGTTATTTTTCCTGCTTTGTATCCTGTAGAGCCGGGTTCAAACTATGGTCCTTAGGCCCTATAGGAGAATTTTCATTTAATTGATAGCAATTTTTATGGAATGTTCCTTGTAGGGTGATCATCTGTGGAACTTGTATGGGACACTGTTAATATAATTTCCCATTCATTTTCTCACGTGGCCTAGTGTTCCGATTACTACTGGTACAGTCTCAATCCTCCATCCTCACGTCTTGTGAATCTCGATCTTCTGGTCCTTGTATTTGGACAATTTCTCGATAATTTTTATGGAGGTGTTTCTCTCAGGTGGTGCTGCTATATCGATAAGCATACACTTTCTGTATTCCTTGTCTTTTATGATAATATCAAGTCTGTTGGCTTTCATTTCCATTATTATTATTATTATTATTATTTTCTGAATGTATCTTGGTACAATGGGGTAGATATATTGAGATTACTGTAACATTATACATTCAGGTAATAATAATAATAATAATAATGTTGTGGTTGGAGCCCTAGGATTGGTTGGAAAAGATTGCAGTAGACTAATTGAAGAGATTCCTGGAAGTTCATGCCTTAAAGAAATACAAAAAATTGTTCTGACAGATACAGCCCACACTTTACGAAGGGCTTTATCTATGTAATTTTTTTTTTTTTTTGTCAGTGGAAAGTGTCATGATGCTATTTCTAACCTTAGGTCCCTTAGCGGGACCTGGAAAGAAATGTGTAAACGCCAAAAATCAAAGAAAATAAAAATAATTATAATATGCAAAATATGTGCGTTTTTTTCAAAACTGGTCAGTGAAAAATGTCATGATGCCATTTCCGAGCTTAGGTTTCTGCTTGGGACCCAGAAAGAAAGAAATATACAACAGAAGTCAAAGGAACACCACCACCACCAACAACAATAATAATAACAGAGTTTTCGGCACAAGGGTTATAACACTTTTAAGAGATAGTACAATCTAATCCAGACATTATGATCAAAAGGACACAAAAACATAATGTACTTGCTGTAAGGTATTTTTGAAAATAGTGAAAAAAGAAACTATCACAAGACCAGGATCTTGAAGTGGAATTCTAAAAAAATGTGGCACATAATTCCAGTTTTTTTTTTACCCTGAGACTGACCGGAAAAATGTCTATTAAGTCGCATTAAAGGTATATTTGGAAGGCCTTGCCTTAAAAGATGCAAAATAATTTTACTCGAAAGCACACCTCACACATTACGAAGGGCGTTTATCTATGTAAGATAGGTGTGATTATATGTTGGTTTTCTTTTACTACTTAGTTCGTTTTGCAACAATATCCAGTGAAAATAGCAGAATGCCATTTTTCAAGTATAAAAATGTTCTTTTTTTCAAATATAAAGAAAAATATTAAATATATCTTGAAGAAGACAGACATTCTGTCGAAATATTTTTATTGTGAAACATCGTGTTTTTTCTTTTCTTTATCTTTTCTTAAATCTCGCTCTTCTCTTGAGTGTTGAAAAATATTGGAAGATTTACGTCAATCAGTTTGTTTAATAATAATAATAATAATGATAATAATCATAATAGACAATACACAGAGAGAGAACAGTCAAAGCCAATCGCGTAGACATCATGATTAGAGATTTCAAACAAAAAATGGCCTCCTTATTGATATGGCAGTCCCTGTAGACTGCAATGTATATTTGAAGATCTTTAAAAAGTTATCAAAATACAAGGACCTTGAAATCGAAATCTCAGAAATGTGGCACATACGAGCACCGACATTTCCTGTTGTATTTGGAGTCCTCGGATTGATAAGAAAAGATTCCAGTAGGAATGAAGGGGTTCCTGGTAGCCCATGTCTTAAAGAAATACAAAAAATTATTCTCAGGAGTACAGCTCACGCATTACGAAGAACTTTATCTATGCAAAATATGAGCGTTTTTTTAATCGCTCAGTGAAAAATATCATGGCGCTATATCTGACCTTATATCTGTGGTATGGACCCAGAAAGAAACGAGTACACACCAGAAATCAATGGAAATGAAATACAAATAATAAAATATTAAAATACTTAGAAACGTGACCAGATTAGTCTATGTTGGCTGAAATCAAGCATGGGAGTGTTAAGAATACATCTATTATTAAATAAATTCAAGAAATACGAAACCCTTAAAATATAATAGATACTCAATGCGACAAATATCCCGAATCTAAGGAAATTAAGTTACCTTCGAAAGTCCCCTAAAAATGCAGAAAGCATTTGGATGAACCAAACATCGATATTCGCCAAACCCATAAATGGCTTAGAAGCAACAGTTGTCTTAAAGAAGGGACCAAGGGACTTATTATGGCAGCACAAGATCAATGACTACCAACTAATGTCTATGAGTTTAAAATCAACTAAGATGACTCAAATCGCGCCCGTCGCTTATGCTATGAATTTGATAAACCGGTTGACCCCAAAGTATCCAGGGTGCCTTGTACTTGCTGAGAAAGAATACATTATTAGACATGAAAGGCTCGGCCAATATATTCATTAGCATGTCTGTTCGAACTAAGTACAGGATACATGGTACAAACACAACCCGAATTATGTTACAAATGGCTATGAAATGACTATATTGTAGAAATTTTCCAATCCACACAGACAAGAAAATTGATGCAAATAGACATCATAAAAGATAAGTCTTTTTTTGTTTTTTCTAAGATCGCCCTATTAGGAATATCCCATATACTACAGGTTACAAAGCAGGAATCACAATATACACAAACAATAATAATAATAATAATAATAATCAGAGATGCAACTACAGCACAATACACCGGCTGAGACGGCAAAATACTTAAAAAAAGAAAGCAAAGACGAATGCAACCGACCGGATACAGAAGTGATGTCAAGATAAACCGCTTCATGGCCAATACTGTCCTACAAAACTACAACAATTCGCCTCCAAACATACTTGAAAACTACAGAAGACTGGTTGATGGTATGCGTCAAGGAACATGAAAGTAGTAAGCGTCTTTACTCCGTAATAAAAGAAGCCAACAAATTCAAAATGGAGTTTAAAATGGGCGTAGAGATGCAACTACAGCACAATACACCGGCTGAAACTGCAAAATACTTAAAAAAAAAAGACAGCAAAGACGAATGCAACTGACCAGATACAGAAACGATGTCAAGATAAACCGCTTCATGGCCAATACTCTGCCCATACCAAACAACCTGGCGTAGACAAAACCCGTACCCATCAGTGGCTACGTAGTGCAGAGTTGAAAGCTGAAACTGAAGGTTTTATCCTTGCTGCACGGGACCAATGCTTGTTAACTAGAAATTATCAAGCACATATACTAAAATATTGTGTTAGCCCAAAATGCAGATTCTGTGATAAATATCCAGAAACGATTGATCGTCTTGTATCAGGTTGCACGATATTGGCACCCACTGAATATAAAACCCGACATGACAGAGTAGGCCAGTATCTGCACTGGGAAATTTGCAACTTCTACGGGAGGGAAACTGAAAGAAACTGGTATGAACACCACCCAAACCCGGTTACGGACATATGACCTGTTACAATTCTATGGGACTACACAATACACACTGACAGAACAATCCATGCCAACCGCCCAGATATTGTTATTAAAGACCACAAACAAAAAAAGTGCCTCCTTATTGATATAGCAGTCCCTGCTGACTGCAATGTATCTTTGAAAGAGAAATCTCAAAAATGTGTCATATGGGAACATCAACAATCCCTGTTGTAGTTGGAGCCCTAGGACTGGTTGGAAAAGATTGCAGTAGACTAATTGAAGGGATTCCTGGAAGTCCATGCCTCAAAAAGATACAAATAATTGTTCTGACAAGTACAACCCACACTTTACGAAGGGCTTTATCTATGTAATTTTTTTTTTCCTTTTTGCCAGTGGAAAGTGTCATGACGCCATTTCTAACCTTAGGTCCCTGGGCGGGACCCGGAAAGAAATGTATAAACGCCAGAAATCAAAGAAAATAATAATAATAATAATAGTAACACTTCCATAAAATTTTTCGAGAAATCGAGCAAATACAAGGACCTGAAGATCGAGATTAACAGGATGTGGGGAATGAAGATTGAGACTATATCAATAGAAATCGGAGCTCTGGGCCCCGTGTGAAAAAAATGGACAATTTTACTAACATCGACATCGAAGGTTCCCAGAGATTCACCCTCCTAGGAACATCCCATATACTAAGAACTTGTTATCAATTAAATGACGGGTCTCGTATACGTCCTAAGGACCATAGTCTGAATCCGGCTCTAAAGGATACAAAGCAGGAAGTATAATATACAATAATAATAATAATAATAATAGTAACATTTCTATGATTTTTTTTTTCTTTTTCTTTCAGATTTAACAACTTAAGTCTTTGGAAATTTGAACCATGGAAAGATTAACAATCAAATAACATGTTAATTTTATCGAAGCCTATAACGAAAATGGACTTCAAACAAAAATACATTTCGCGCACTTCGCATAATCGACCAACCAAGATTGCAACTGGAAACGAAGTAACGTTGTTGTGGAGAGGTTCAATTGCTGAGTGCGATGACGAATAAATGTGTTTGGATTTTCGGCCACATTCTCGTGCCCTGCAGAAATGTTTTCAGCTGAACGGTGTAAACGAGCATGCAATGGTGTTTTCATATCTGCTACCAACCCAGTTTGTTTGATTTTACGAACAATTTTTTTCCGCTTGCGCTCTTGAAACTTTAACACGTCGTTTGATTGTTAATCTTTCCATGGTTGAAATTGTTACAGTTTTTTGATACATGTATGTACTAGTGAGCCAACTAAAATGAGCTGACTCATTTTATAGTCCACCAAGAGAAGGGTTAACCAATCAGAAAGCTCAAAATATTCAATCCGATGTGTATAAAGGCAGCCATTTAGTTTTTTCTCCAAAGATATCTTCACTGTCAACCTCTGATATCGAAGACTTAAAGAATTACTTAACAGCTGCTACTTTCTTCGAATCTTCACTGCCAACCTCTGATATTGAACACATTATGGACTTCACTGGATTCTATATTCAAAGACTACGGCAAACATGGTTAACAGAAATTGCCAATGACTTAAGTTGTTAAATCTGAAAGAAAAAGAAAAAAATCATTAGACGCTTAAACTTAATTCACATTAAAATCGGACTAAGTTATTGAAACAGTGTTTATTTATAATTATTTAGCACTTACATTTGTATCCAAATGAAATGATGAATTTTTAAAGAGTCTAACTTGCATGACTTTTTATATTAATATAGGCAATAGTTCCCAGCGAGTAGTTTTTGAAACCTACAGATTGAAAATTAGTTTCTGATACGATGTTGACTCTGGAGAGAAACAATCGTGGAATGAGTTCGATAAATGCCTGATAAACAGACTTTCGGGACCCGAGCGTTGGTTCACAAAATCATCGAGAATTGGCATATTAGTCCTAACAATTCACGACTTAATGATGATAAGAATAACAAGCAATACGTTTGACACGACAATAGAATATTTTCATTCATTTCGAGATATTTAAGAGAAAAAGAATCATGTTATTTTAAGCTGTCCGATATCAATTAAGAAAATGATACAATAACTGAAGCACTTTATTTTCTAATATGTGTTGGTGAAGAAGGGACGGCTTTTCAATTTGAAAATGCCAACCACGTTGCAAGCTGACATTTAACACAATCCGTTTGCTTAAAAAAATAAACGAAATGACAGGAAGTTGTTAATTGATCCGTTTATTTCTGGTTTCAGCTTTCTAGGGGAATATGGCCTTCACAATCAAGTGTGACGTTTTATAAAGGGAATTAAGGCAATTTAAGAAGCCAGCAATTACCGTAATATCCAGAGATGAAAAGAAATCGATGTTATCTCTACGGGAGCTTTTATTTTATTTTTCTTAATACAAACATTGTCCATTTTATATGAAGAATTGATTTGGGGTTTTGCTAAATCGAAATTTTGATCAGAGTAACGAATTATTAAGCCTAGTAATTTCTGTTAATTGATTGTAAATGGACTGATTTTGTTTTAGGCGTTCTTGGTAAATTTTTACTGCTGCTGTCAAAATGTTTTGCAAATTGTACACTCTACAGATTGAGAAAGGTGTTGAGGATTTGATTTGAACCACAACAAAGAAAAAAACAAAAAATGTTTAAATATAAAATTATAAAGTATTCTTATTTTCGTGATTTTACAAATACATTTCTCTAGTGTGTGCGAGCATTAAAGTTCTTAGCAGTCCTTGTGTGTAGATGTTCGTTAAGATGAAAAGAACTGTGATTTCTTCGCGTGTATCTGTGAGAAAAAAGAGGTAAGTGAAAAGGGCAGGTGGAAAGTACGTGTTACGTAGCTTGGAGAGGAAGAGTGTGAGTGTCACGTAGCTTGGTGAAGAAGAGTGTAAGTGTTAGGAAGCTTGGTAAGGAACAGTGCACATTTCACGTAGGTTGATGAGAACGAGTGTAAGTGCCACGTAGCTTGGTGAGGAAATGTGTAAGTGTCGCGTAGCTTGGTGAGAAAAGTGTAAGTGTCATTTTGGTGAAGAAAAATGTGTTATTTAGTTTGGTGAGGAAGAATGAAAGTGTTATGTAGCTTGTTGAGGAAAAGTGTAAGTGTGATGTAGCTTAGTGATAAAGATGTTTAGTGTCATGTAGCTTGGTGAAGAAAAGTATAAACTTGGTGTGGCTTCATATTGTCAGCGAGAACGCGGCCCATAACTTAAAAATGTTATTTCGTTTGTTTTTAAACGATTAATTTATTAACCGGAAAGATGCACGAATCCTCCGACTTAGAACTTTTAGATTTTGTGTCATTTGGTGTTTGATTATCTTGTTGTTTATTTCCATCTTTGTAGGTTTGCAAAGATATCAGTGTAGAAACACCGGTATTTGTTTGATCAATTACTATAAGAACTATAAAAAATGTTCTGTAATTAGATATGTGAACATTCAAATAACTCTCAGCATCAAAAAGCATTCTACCAGGCCAAGAAAAGCTTAGTAAATAATGTGATCTACGAGCTTGATCACGATTCGATCACATTTGAAAGCGTCGCTTCTGGGCTGATCAGTGAAGTTAAGCAACGTCGAAAATAATCAGAACTTAAATAGTTGATCATTTAGAAATACACAAGAAGGAGCAGATTAGTTCCATAATCGTCCGGTTCACTCTCCTCACCGATCTTTTGAACAAGAGTAGATCTTTATTCCTCGTTCCTGTTTAGGATTGGGTTTTCGGCTTCTTTTAAATTATTCTTCAAGTCTATACTTCTAACGTCTCCTAAACTTTGAAATTTATACTATTATTGATTTCCTCTTCCACCTGAAGTCATTAACTTCTCTTTCACTCCCAGTAACCCCTTGCGTCTTAGTGGCCTTTTCGACTTGTTTGGGGTGAACTGTTTAAAAATAAAGAAAGGAAAAAGAAACCTTCCCTGTAATAAGAAAAAATGAGTAAATAAAAAGATATACATGGTGCGATGCATAAATTGTCGTCTAATCTAAATTACGCTAATATGAAAATGACACTGACATCTAATTTTAACACATATATTTAACAAAATTACAAAAATATATCTTGAAGTACTAAAGAGTATGTTTATTCAATAAAATCGCAATTGGCTTCAACCATGGCCATCAGACGACTTTGGAATCTCCTGCAGCTCTTCTGAACGGTCTTCCTGTTTAAGTTGGTGAATGCAGCCATAAGCCTTGCCTTCAGTTCCTACTGTTACAGTTTTTTGTGTATATGTTATATAACTAGTGAGTTAGTGAAAATGACTTAACTCCTTTTATAGTCCACCAATAGAAGATTAACCAATCAGAAGCCGCAGAACATTGTATCCGTCGTGTATAAAGGCGGCCATCTTTGTTTATCCTACCGGAATGACCAGTGCCAACTTGTCAGGCGAAGGTGACAGAAGGAAGAACTACGCTCTGCTATTTTGCTGCGATATCCACTGCGAACCTGAACTACGCTTTCCTACTGTCTCCGAAATATTCACTGCCAACCTCTGGATTCTATACTCGAAGAAGACCGTCATGAATTTGTAACACCTACTTGGTCTTACAAAGAGTTTTTTTCGTCTCTCGCTCAACTGCACCTCGCATAAATAATCAAGGTGGACGCAGTCTGGGTAGTTAGATGATGTAAGGTGTGATGTGGTTACAGAAATTGCCTGACTGCCATGACTGGGTTATCCTGTATGTGTGTCATGGTGCAGAGTCCTGTTGCCAGATATAGGGTCTTCTAGCTGCCACCCTCTTGAATAAAGACAGCAATATCTCCCCAAGGCATTGATGTAGGTCTCCGTGTTGAGTCTGAAGCCCGACCAAAAAATTCGAGAGTTATTTTCCTATGTGAGTGCATTTTCCTAGCTGCCGTACCTTTGTAATTACCATTAGAGTCATCCAGCCCTTTCCGAATCCTCTGCACTGTCAGTGGTTGACACCCAAACAATTTGAAAATTTCGTATTGGAGCTTCCGGTGCGAATGCCAAGCAGTAGAGCATTCCGTTTCTGGCGTAGCGAATTGCGCCATTTTTCTCACACCGTGCAGTCGACCCCACCCCGCCCCCGAAAAAAACAAGACGCCTACGGGAAATTAAAAAACAATTTACACATCACATCCTGTACTATCATGACTTAAAATTCGATCGCGCTGAAGGTCTCGCGTTTTGACTGATCAGCGAAGTTAAGCAACGTCTGAAGTGACAGTGCATAGATGGGTAACCATTTAGAAATTATCAGTAATAAGCCTTGTGTCATACTAAGAAAAGCTATTGGATTATTGTATGTATAAAAATTAAAGAAAAGATATAAAAAAAAAAACAAGATTGCATTTTTATTAAATAATTATTTGTTATTTTAATCATCAAATCTTTTTTTAATGTAGTGGGAGTATTTTGCATGTTAAATAATAAAATTTTTAATCTTTCCCAAAAAATTAATGAAAATTTATTGTACTAAGTTATGCATCATATTAATGAACTGTACTTTATATTATCTGTTTGCATTTCCCTCCCAAATTTGGTTTCGGTCGGGTAATTTTAGAGGGGGTGACGGACGTGCTACTGGAAGTCACAGAATTTTATATATAGAGTTACTAATTTTTATGATGGATAATGTAGATGGCATCATTGATTTCATTCCAATTCCAGATCTTATTTTCTGTTTTTGGAAAGGTTTATTTTCACTCCCATTTCTTGGAACATTTGATGATGCTGATTTTTTGACAGTGTACTGAATAATGGAATCTGTTTGATGATGCTAGAATAAGGTTGTTGTTTTTTTTTTTTGTGCCAATGAAAGGCAAGAAATCGTGAAATGACGTTATATTAATCAACAATTATTTACGTTCCTAAGAATGTGCCAGAAAACAAACAAACAAAAAAAAAAAAATTTTAAAGACAATTTCCTCTGATATCAACCGAACGATTTATGATAGATGAACTGTCATTTTCAAATTACAGTTCTTTTTACAAATACACTTTGGGCATTCGCCAAAAAAACTATTTGGCGCTACTCAACGGAACGGACTTCAAATATGTTTTATAGAGTCGAACTTTCTCAAGTCGAACTCTTGTCATAATCGAAAAGTATTGGTATATTAAACGACTTTAATGTGAATTCGCTTTATAATATCAATACAGTGAAAATTTGATCCATAACTTTTACAGAGTTTTAGATTGGCTGATATCGAAGGTCAGAGCCTTATTTGATTTATAGCTGCAGAGAGAACCTAGTTGTTTGCGTACGGGAAAAAATTTTTTAAGGGGTACAAAAATATATCTTTTTAAATAAAGAACAAACGGATATATACAATTTTAATTTACGTCAATTTCGTCGTTACCTGGGGTTATTTTAGCTCATTCAAAACTAAACTACTCTTCATCTGATAGACCCCTCTCCGCTTTCCATCCACAGCTAGAAGACCCTATATCTGGCAAGTAGGAACTGAAGGCAAGGATTACTAACCTGCAGAAAAGTGATTCATTGAGTCTTCATTATATTGAATCCATTGTAAGGTCAGCTGCTAAGTTCTCTCTTTTGTGCAAGACAATCCCCTCCCGCCCCGGAATCTATCTTACATATCTATAAGTCTACTATTCGTCCATGCTAAATATGTCTGTCACATATGGTCCGCAGCCCCTGCTATTTACTTTAAGTTTCTTGATAAAGCCCAAAGATGCATCTGTAATATTATTGGTCCTGATCTGGCATCTCGACTTCAGCCACTTGCCCACCGACATAAGGTTGCCTCTCTGTGTCTTTTCTATTAATGCTTTTATGGTAATTGTTCGGAAGAGTTCTTCGTTATGTTAACTAAATTTAATGAATTTAAAATTTAGACTGGTGTCGTGATCTCATGAATTCACAGATGAGCTGGTTCGATGTAACCGTAAATTATATGCTAACATTTTATTTTCTCGCACTTTTCACTTGTGGAACTCCCTTCCGGCTCCATGCTTTCCAGCCAACTTTAATCTGAAAAAATTGAAATGCATTGTCAATCATTATTTACTGACCTCCTGATTACTCTTTTCTCTTTTATTATGAATGTTTCTGTTCCTAATTCTTTCACACACAGTAAACACATTGTGTCTTAGTAGAGTTACTGCTTTCATAGATTGATACCGATTTAAAAGAAAGAACAAACATTATTCTTCATTTAAAATAAATAATTATTACTTCAAATTTATGCCAATGGGCTTCCAAAAACGCCATAGGAGAATTTTTTTTTAAAAAAGAAAAGAAAATTCATATATAACTATTATGTTTAAATAAATATTATATTCAAATATAAAATAGAATAATCTGTCTATATTTCTGAGATGTGGTATTATGTACACTATTTACATTATTCGGACTATTGTCCTCATCTTTTTTGCTATATTTATCACAACGTTTCGGCCGTTGTACGCTCCGGCCTTTTTCAGTTGGTTGGAATGTCGAACTGAACTCTTTATTTCGCTCCCTGGTGTAAACTGTTCTACTTCCATGGGTTATGTCTAATGGATGTAACACATGGAGAGAAAAGGGGTCAGGTTGAGATAATAGAAAAAAAAAACACCATTGGAAAATTCGTAAACTTAAGGAATCAACACATATGCTAGGCCACAAAAATCTCCTGAGCCGACCAAGCATAGAAATGAATATAATATTCGAACCAGTAATAAGGATTGCCAGAGAAAAGTGATAATAACAACAAAAATTGCAATATGACCTCTGGTAAAAAAATGAAATCATAACAGCAAAAATTGCAATATTAGCACAGGTAATGACATCAGGTTTATAATACCCTGAAATTCATATACAGATGTCCTCAAAGACACATGGCCCAGTGGATAAAGGCGTTAGTTAGATCCAGTATGAGTTCAATACCTGGTTAAGGCGGTGGAGAACGTGGAGAGGGGAATTAACAGGAGATAACTGATAACTGAAATTCATCAAGCATGACACGTGGAACTAGAACAGTCTACCCCAGCGATCGAAATAAAGGGTTCAGTTAGACATTCCAACCACCTGAAGAAGGCCGGAACGTACAACGGCCGAAACGTTGTGATAAATATGGCAACAAAGATGAGGATAATAGTATAATGTAAACATTATAAAAGACAAAAAAAAAATAAGAAGTATACAGATATATTTGTAAAATTGACATTTGTAAATAACTGATATGGTTCAATAACTACGACAGATCGATTCTACACTATATTGGTATTAAGAAAAACAGCCCTTTATAATTGATTAAAAACAATTATTTTTCATTTCTGACAAATGTCGCGTCCTAACTAAGCACTAAAATATACTAATGTACAATAATTATTTCCCAAAAGAATATTTCTCTGTATTTTACGAGTGGACCACTGTATTTAAGTAGTGCTGGCGATTTCATTTGGTCATGCAAGTACGAAATGTCGAAAGAGCTAGCAGCACTTTAAAAGCAGAAATCAGAGAACCAGTTTTCCAATTTCAAATGACGCTGCCACAGCCCACGTGACATTAATAAACTTAGGCAAGGCATGCATCCATTTTCCTGAACTTTATCCCAATAAAAGCATAAGTGGCGAAAATTCTCTACATTGGCATGGAAGACGGTCGATGAAAGAAATAGACGGAGAAAGAGCGAGCACTCAGTTAAGCAAATCGTTGTATATATATATATATATATATATATATATGTATATATGTATAAATAAAAAGTATAAAATAAAATCCCCCCCCAAATCCTTAAATATACAAATAGAAAAAAATGCCGACATGCATTTATTGGATGTCAGATGTCATTGAAAATAGATCCCTATCCCTACCAAAATGTAACTATTAGGTTGGTGCAAAAATAATTTCGTTTTCTCACATAGTAACATATGTTAGAAAACGAAATTATTTTTGCACCAACCTAATAATTACTGATACATCAAAATAAAGCGATAATGAACACACAAACACCCCTTGTCTGGTTGAATGGATTTCTCTGTATCCTTGGAAACGTGAATTATGATTTTTGCAGTGTCTTTAAAACCCAGTAATTTTAAAAGTTACTCCAAAATTCGCTTGAGGATGAAATGGAACTAATGTCTTTAATTTAATTACAAAATTAAATTCGAAGCTTTCAGCTTCCATTTTTGAAACATGGTTAGAACGGCGTAGCGAAAAAAAATAAAAAAAAATATTTTAAATCAATATATATTTATATATATATATATATATATATATATATATATATATATATATATGAATATGAAGAAAATATATACGAAAAAGCAAAACAAAAATCCTTATATACCATCTTCAGGAGATATTCATAAATATAACATTATCAATACAACATGACAATGACGATATACATAAGAACAAGACTTATCCAAACAAATAACTGAAAGTTTTATAAGATCAGCGCTCCGTTTAAAACATGGTCACGTTGTCGTCACGTGGGCGACGCTGTGAAAACGTATTCCTAAAATTTTTAGTATTTTGAATGAAAAATGAAAATAATTCTATTTTGAACTAAAATTTATATGTACGCTTGTCGAGCACCAATCTCGCTAGGAAAGTGAAAATATTAAAGAAGCCAGGTCTAGTATTCACCGTGCGTGAGATGGATATTATGCCCGCCTCACAAATCCGCCCAAGACTCCTATTATGAAAATATTTCAAAATCTTCACGGAATAAAAATATTTTCATAATAGGAGTGTTCATTACTTGAATTGGGTGTGGTAGACAATAGTAATACTCACTAGGCCAAGACAGAATGGCAAATACCATCTTTTAATTCAGTTTTTTTCCTTCTCCTAGACCGGTTTTTACCTCTAAGCAAGGCAGTTAACTCTTCTCTACTCATAGATGAAGAAAGATGGTTTCATGCCTTTTCCAGATGACCAAAACAGAGTCGACCAGAATTTGAACTCGGCTCGTCGATTTTATTTTCTGCGTTCATATAGGCCGTTATCAAAAAGTAAAAGCTGCTACCTAAATTTTTAGCCTTGACGGTGGCCCGCCGTTTTCCACTTCACTGTCTCGCATTTTTCATTTCTAATAGCCGAACGAGAGCCAGGAAGATTATAGAAAGGAACTGGAAGAATAGATCCGTTCTTGCAATACTAAGAACATAATCCATATTATCGACTATCGGTTGATCTGGAAGATTCAATTTCGGGATCATCCTCGATTCAGTTTGATTTAATACCATTGGTTGGAGGCTGACCACTCTACCGTGCACTGACTTGCAGATTTTTCAATAAAACTGAGTCCGCTTGGATTTGTTTCTGTCTTTTACGGAGTTTGATGGTCACGCACCATGAAATGAAACACGCCGGCTAGCCTAAGGGGTCTCGTTCGGCTTTTTAAGGAAAAAAATAAAACTCGTTTGTTTTTAATTTTCGAAATGAAATATATTGAAAAGCTTTTTATATTATTATTATTATTATTATTATTATTATTATTATTATTATTATTTCCTTTGATTTCTGGTATATACTCTTTTTTACGGGTTCTAACCAGAAACCTAAGGCCAGAAATGGCATCATGACATTTTCCACTAAGCACTGTTTAAGATAAAAAAAGGAGAATCTAAGATCACACATATTTTACATAAAGCCCTTCGTAATGTGCAGGCTGTACTTGAGAGTAAAAATTTTGTCTTATCATTATTATCATTATTATTATTATTATTATTATTATTATTTGTTGTTGTAGTAGTAGTATTAATAATATTAATTGTGTGTGTTTAGTGGCATATCAACCTTTATGGATTATTTAATGACGAAATTTAAATATTTTGTACGCATTGTTTTGGAGATAATAATAGTTTTAGTCATACAGATCTTACTAATTAATCCATAGCTGGGCGGAGAAGAGATGGATTCTTGTCTCCCCCAAGGATATTTGGCGCCTAAGTGAATAACCAACCCAACTGGAATTAGAACTCGGCTTTCCCATTAAGATTTCCTAGATATTATTCATTACACCACCAGCACATCTAAGCTTACAGCCCTTTGTATTCCCAAGTGGTCACCTATCTAGGTACTGAACATACTCTACGTTGCTTACCTTCGGTGTTCGTGATGTTATTTGTGGATGTGCGTTGTGGTATAATGCATATAGGCTCGGAATGAACCGAGTTTGAAATCAAGTCGGGTTCGTTGCATTCGCATACATGCAAATAATTTTGAGAAAGGTATGTACCCATCTTAAATATTCTCTATGGCTTCAACGGTAGGATAGACGGAGTCATATAGCCTTGGTTGGCAACCAGAATAACACAGAAAGAAACGGAAGCCTAATGTGGGAATATCTCCTTTTTTCGTCAATTATATATCGAAAGAGACATAACTGCTCAAGGATGTACCACCTAAATGGCACTTAACAGACCGCCTGAATACAGATGAATTACCAATTTTCCAGCAAACAAGACACCTATTTTTATCCGTAGAAAAATACGTCGCTATCAACATCACAGAAAATCAAAAAGGTACCCTCTTGCAGTAATAAAGCAGTAATCACTGGTTATGCTTTGAAGAAAAAATGAAAATTATTTGTTTTAAAAATCGAAACGCATTGTTTTTATAAAAAAGAACTGTATTCTATGAAAAAGCAAACACGTTATTCAAAAGCAGATTAAAAATTATGAATTAAAAAGTAATAGCTGTCCTTTTTTTTCCTTTATTGCTTCCCCTCTTCCCAGCACTTCAGTATATTAAACATAATCTCTGACAGTATAGAATCGGCACATTCTACCCATCAATTTGGGCAAAGCGACGTTGTATAATGGTTAGCAGGCATGTCCCGTTAGAAAAATTACAACTGTGTAGTGCGTTAAATCCTCAATGGGTGCTCCATAAATACGGCCTTGAGCCACATCTAATATAAGCTTAGAAGATCATCTCCTTATCCGTCTATTTGGCCACCGCGATGTTGTATAATGGTTAGCAGGCATGTCCCGCTAGAACAATTACAAGTGAGTAGTGAGTTCGATCCTCTCTGCTGTCCCGAAATTTCGGCCTTGTGCCACATCTAAAATACGCTTAGAAGATCATCTCCCTACCCGTCTATTTGGGTACCGTGACATTGTTAGCAGGCATGTTCCGTTAGAACAATTACAAGTGAGTAGTGAGTTCGATCCTCTCTGGCTGTTCCGAAATTTCGGCCTTGTGCCACATCTAAAATACGCTTAGAAGATCATCTCCCTATCCGTCTATTTGGGTACCGTGACATTGTTAGCAGGCATGTTCCGTTAGAACAATTACAAGTGAGTAGTGAGTTCGATCCTCTCTGGCTGTCCCGAAATTTCGGCCTTGTGCCACATCTAAAATACGCTTAGAAGATCATCTCCCTACCCGTCTATTTGGGTACCGTGACATTGTTAGCAGGCATGTTCCGTTAGAACAATTACAAGTGAGTAGTGAGTTCGATCCTCTCTGGCTGTCCTGAAATTTCGGCCTTGTGCCATCATCTAAAATATCCGTCTATTTTACCGTGACATTGAAGATCATGTTCCGTTAGAACAATTACAAGTGAGTAGTGAGTTCGATTTGGGTCCCGAAATTTCGGCCTTGTGACATTGTTAGCAGGCATGTTTGACATTGTTAGAACATGTTTCGTTAGAACAAGTGAGTAGTGAGTTCGATCCTCTCTGGATGTCCTGAAATTTCGGCCTTGTGCCACATCTAAAATAATTTTAGAAGATCATCTCCCTACCCGTCTATTTGGGTACCGTGACATTGTTAGCAGGCATGTCCCGTTAGAACAATTATAAGTAGTGAGTTCGATCCTCACTGGGTGTCCCGAAATTTTGACCTTGTGCCACAACTAAGCTATCCTTAGAAGATCACCTCTCTATCCATTTATTTGGGGACCGCGACGTTGTTTAACAAGGTGTCCTACATTCTACATTCGTGACCTGGGTAAGACAATGAAGTTCATCCTACAGCAAGGCCTCTGATCAGGTGGTTTTGAGGTGCGTGGAACCTACTTTTAATTGCTGATGTTACCAGGTCCACCTTAATCCATGGTGGTAGCACCTGTTAGGTTGCCAGCTATGGGCATATAGTTAATCCCCAGAAATCTAAGCAATACAAACTGGAAAACATCGTTAGAAAACATAGAAAAGACCAATAAACGGTTATGTAACATCAGCTCTCCTCTATGGGAGTGAATGCTCTACATCAGATGATGAATAGATTGAAGACGTGATCAACATTTTTAGAGAAAATAGAAACAATATGGTTGCTTAAACTTAGAATCAGAAAGTTAAAAATTCCAGGACACCTAACAAGGAAAGGGTGCTTGGAAATTTGGCACACACAGGACATATTGAATGCAAAAAGGACAGAGGAAAGAAGCGCATAGCAAACCTAACCTGCTTGTATAAATGATTGGCGGAAAAGACAAGTTTTATGAGGAGCTACAAAAGACGAGAGAGTCATGATCGTCAACGTCCTGAAGGGACACGGCATAATGATCGTAGAAGTGCTTTGGATTCCTATTCGTCTGTGTAATAAGAATTCAAAAAAAAAAAAAAATTCATAAAAAATATCAAAAGATGAAATTATCCCGGAAATGATATTTGAGAGCCATTTTCTCGATTTGTCATCTCACGATGAGATATGCGTGCGTTTCTCTCCACAAATATATTTTTTGATGATTCAGGAGACTATTTTTCTTACTTGCCAATCTCTATAGAATCTGGCATTTCATGACAGTGTCTGTTCGTATTGGTTGTTTTGTGGTTTATATGTCAAGACAAGAGTTATTTTAGTCTGTCACTATCTTCGAAACTGTGTCATCAATTGTGAAGTAACAGCCCTGATACAATTTACTTGCTGGAGACAGTGAAATGTTTTCCAGAATAAATGATTGTTTTTTTCCTTTTTTTTTCCCATTTTTTCCCCTTTTTGTCCCCCCCAGAGATTAAGTATTTATTATAACGGAACCGAGGCTGCCTCGGAAAGAGCTAATTCTGTTTTTGACAGATCAGTGAGAAAAAAAAAAAAAAAAAAAAAAAAACATGAAACTTTTTTAGAATATTATTCATCCAATAGAAAGCCTAAGAGCCATTCAAGGTAGAGGTTTATATGTTTTGCTTGTTAAATGGCATATCGACACCTTATGGGTCATTTAATTCTGAAATTTAATTTTCTTGAGAGGTTTGAATTAATGACAATATTATTATGTTTTCACAGTTGAATGCATGCGCGTGCTGGGTAAGACGATAAACTACATCCGCGTCCTGGGTAAGGCGATAAAGTACATCCGCGTCCTGGATATAACAATAAACTACATCCGCGACCTAGGTAAGACGATAAACTACATCTACGTCCTGGATATAACAATAAACTACATCCGCGACCTGGGTAAGACGATAAACTACATCTGCGTCCTGGATATAACAATAAATTACATCCGCGTCCTGGGTAAGACGATAAACTACACTCGTCTCCTGTATATGACGATAAACTACATCCGTGTGCTGTATATGACGATAAACTACATCCGCGTCCTGTATATGACGATAAAGTACATCTGCGTTTTGTAGATGACGACAAACTATATACGCGTCCTGGGCAAGCCGATAAACTACATCTGCGTCCTGTATATGACGATAAACTACATCTGCATCCTGGACAAGACGATAAACTACATCCGCGTTCTGGAAAGGGATAAACTACATCCGTGTCCTGGATATGACGATAAACTACATCCGCGTCCCGGGTAACGCGATAAAGTATGTCCGCGTCCTGGATATTAAAATAAACTAAATCCGCGTCCGGGGTAAGACGATAAACTACATCCGCGTCATGTATATGACGATAAATTACATCTGCGTCCTGTATATGACGACAAACTACACCCGTGTCTTGGGCAAGACGATAAACTACATCCGTCTCCTGTATATGACGATAAAATACATCCGCGTCCTGGGTAAGACGATAAACTACATACGCGTCCTGGGTAAGACGATAAACTACATCCGCGTCCTGGGTAAGACGATAAACTACATCCACGTCCTGGGTAAGACGATAAACTACATCCGCGTCCTGGGTAAGACGATAAACTACATCCGGGTCCTGTATATGACGATAAACTACATCCGCGTCCTGGGTATGACGATAAAGTACATCTGCGTCCTGTATATGACGATAAACTACATCCGCGTCCTCGGTAAGACGATAAACTACATCCGCGTCCTGGGTAAGACGATAAACTACATCCGCGTCCTGGAAAGGGATAAACTACATCCGCGTCCTGGATTTGACGATAAACTACGTCCGCGTCCTGGATTTGACGATAAACTACGTCCGCGTCCTGGATTTGACGATAAACTACGTCCGCGTCCTGGGTAACGCGATAAAGTACATCCGCGTCCTGGATATAACTATAAACTACATCCGCGTCCTTGGTAAGACGATAAACTACATCCGCGTCCTGGGTATGACGATAAATTACATCTGCGTCCTGTATATGATGATAAACTACATCTGCGTCCTGTATATGATGACAAAGTACATACGCGTCCTGGGCAAGATGATAAACTACATCCACGTCCTGTATATGACGATAAACTACATCAGCGTCCTGGGTCTGACGATAAACTACATCCGTGTCTTGGGTAAGACGATAAACTACAATTGTGGTAGATAATAAATTAATGAACTTTTGTAAGGGCGTAAATGCAGGAAGTATGTAGTGCATATTATAAAAATACTCAAGATTGATAACGGTTGACCTGAGACCTGATGAGATTATGTTTGTAGCGATTGGAGAAGCATCCTCTTGGGAGTTTGTCTCACAAAGTAATAAGTCTAGCAATGTATATTCATGATTGCAATTTTCTCCCTATCAAAGGAATAAGAATGGATTGATTGAGCTTTTTTTTTACGAATTTACAGACCTTTATGTGTTATTTTAAAAACCGGGACCTGTTTTGAATTGGAAGGAAATATTCTAAAATTATATATATATATATATATATATATATATATATATATATATATATAAAATTTGTAATTTCGAATTACTAAAGCAAGAGAGAAAATTACCATGTTGATACATATTCATTTATTCGGAGTACTTTCGACATTTGCAATGTAGAAAACCACCCACATTTCCCCCGTATTCCAACAGCTTCTTTCCGCGAACTACTGTGGATTTTTTGCGGAACAGACTCCCAAGAGGATATTCCCCAATTCAATACAATCTTAACCTGTTCAAGTCGAGAATTAACCGTTATCTTCCCTTTCTATCCACATAACCTACCCCTTAAATTAACCCTCTACATCGAGTGCCCCCGGGACTTCTAAATGGTGAACGTTGTTGAGGGCCGGTGTACGGGTTGAGAGATAAACACGAGTGTCTCCTGAAATTTTTAGTTCAAAATACGTATAGTGAGTGAATGTGCGTACGTACGGGCCTGTGTATGTATTGTTTATTCGTTTCCCAAAAGGAAACGAGTTAGTTGTAATCGTGTTCTTCTACGAGAAATATTTACATGTTGACGTAAAAAGTAAGAAGATGCTGCGAATAATTCTAGCGGAGTATTTATTGTGCCGGAGAGCGTCCCCTAGGAGTAACCTCGAAAATTAAGAGGACATAACCCGACAACGTTACTGTAAACAATCGGAAGGTAAAGTCGGAATATATATGTGTGAATTTTCCTGAAACTATGTACGGTGGCGAAATAGTTCTCAACCTGACTAATATAGACAACTCTTAGAAAATATGGAAATATCAGAAATATTTCGGAAGATTTTCCCCAGTTCATGTTGAGAATTAACCGTTATATCCCACCCTATCCACATCAAGTACCCCTTAACGTAACCATTTGCTTAGAGTGGACCTCGGGGCATGTAAAGGGTGAACCTTACTATAAAAAGTCGGAATTTAAACACACACATAATGTAAATATAAAAGTGAACATTAAAGTCAACACTTAGAGGCGACAGGCTGTTTCATGCTAGACGCAATCGTCAGGCCACGTCTTGCGTCTAGCATGAAACAGACTGTCGCCTCTGAGTGTTGACTTCAATCTTCTCTTTTATATTTACACACGCTCTATCTCTGATATTGATCACTTTATCCTATAGATATACCACACCTTAAGAGTATATTTCTTCATATATATATATATATATATATATATATATATAAAAGTGAACATCTTCTCTTTTATATTTACACACGCTCTATCTCTGATATTGAGCACTTTATCCCATAAATATAGCACACCTTAAGACTATATTTCTTATATATATATATATATATATATATATATATATATATATATATATATATATATGTCATGATAATATTTGGTAATCCGTAGGATAATTCCAAAGGATATAGATTCACGGAGAGCTCAAGGTACAAAAACAGAGCAATAATAATTATTATAAAGAAAACGAACTCTTAAAAGACCATGGAGATATTTATTTTTCCTAAGTTCGAGTGATACTTTCATTGTTAAGTTTTGAATATTTTCACTGTTCTTTTCTCCTTATCTGAATAATACCCCTTCTTTCTCTCCCTTTCCCCAATTTAAAATTTGCATATTTAACATAATCTTTGTGCTTTAAGCCTGGTTATTTTTTGTCCAATTATATTTCTGTGAAAGGATCCGGTCTGAAGAGTTGAGATCTCTCGAACATAACGAAATAAATATCACCGTGGTCTTTTAAGAGTTCGTTTATTTTATAACAATAATTATATATCTATATATATGTGTGTGTGTGTGTGTGTGTGTTTCTGTGTGTGGGGGGTGTTTGTGGTTATGTCCTCATTCACATAAATACAGTAGTAAATACTGTCTGCATTTGGAGATTCGTTTCCAGCTGTGCTACTCAAACTATCTGCCTCCGGGTAGAGAGGATCCCCAGACGAGGCTGTGTCGAAGGACAGAGTCTTGTCTCGTGAAACAGATACCCAACCCCGTTTTATACGGGGTCTACAGGGAATTTTTGGCCGAGCCTACTGGCTCGGGTACCCCACATTAAATTCGGCTTTGTGCCATATGACCGCGTGTGGAAGTTAGTAGATATCCCATTTGGAGATTGGTCTCAAGCTGTGCTACTCAAACTCTCTGCCTCCGTGTAGAGAGGATCTCTAGACGAGGCTATGTCAAAGGGCAGAGTCTTGTCTCGTGAAACAGCTACCCGACCCTGTTTTATATGGGTTTTACGGGGAATTTTTAGCCGTGCCTTCTGGCTCGGATACCCTACATTAAATTCGGCTTTGTGCCACATCTGTCCGCGTGGGGCAGTTGTTAGATATCCTGCATTTGGAGATTCATTGTGGAATTTGCTTGACTCACTTCTAGCAGTTGAATACTTCTTCTACGCGCCGCTGGCGAATCTTATATGTGTTGTTCTTGTCCTAAGTATTATCGTTCATTACCAACCTTCGTTTGATTATTCTATTCAGTAACCTTCTCTAGGTTACAACAATATTTATGCATATGAATTTTTCTGATACTATGACCAATATGCCCAAATGTAAGCAAATAGGAAAACATTAGAAATATTTCGGAAGAGTTTAAATTTCAGCCAAGGGCTTTTCAGTACTGCACTTTGTAATTCATCTCCTGTGAATTGGGCATGGCTGATATTCGTAGATATGAAATAGATAACAAAGGAATCGCGGACCGAAAGAAAGTAGAATGCATAACCTGCTGTCTAATCATCGAAGAAATGTGTATGGCATTGTGACAGGGGGAGACAGGTGTGAAAATGGATGAACAACGTCCAAGGAAGGTGAAGATAGCATTGATGGAAACACGCGGAGAGGAATGCCAAGACAGGAAATTTGCTCTGCTCAAAAGAGATTCTTCCAAAGTGGTTTTGACACATCGTTAAGAAATATTTGGATACAAATTTTTATGCTATAAGTAAGTACTGTTTGTTTCATATCAGATTAATTTAACTTTAAATTTTCTAAATTTACTTAAATAACGTGTCAAAAATATATAGGTTTATTTTAGGAAGAGGTTTAAAATCAAAATTTTGTTTTTGTTTACAAATTTCTATAAAATTTAAGAAAATGGCCGTTTTTAAGAAAATTAAACAAAAATCGAGCATATATTTGACATTCCAATCTATACAACTTCTATCTGAAAGACGCGAGAATAAGTTATTTACTGTAAGTAATAAATTTAATGCTTTAGCTTTCAATTAATAACAACATATTGAGACAAAATTTTGTTTTTGTTGATTTATGAGCCTTTTTTCATTGTGATATGCTGCTTTTTTACGTAACCTAACGGAGGTACATGCAAGGTCGAATTTACTGCTTATACCGAGCGCTCCTTTGTGGCCGAGTCGGTTAAGGCACGTCAGCGTAAGTGACGGTTCCGTATAGGATGCAGGTTCGAATCCTGTCAAAAGACGAATATTTTCTATGAAAATTTCTCGGACATTCAGGCCGGTAAATGTTATTTAATACAGTTTATTATAAACAGAGCATTTACTTAAATACTTGTATCTATAAAAAAATAATGTTAAACATAAAAATGTCTTTAATAAATTGTCGGACTTTGTCCAATTCTTAATATATATGGGTAGCTCATAATGACGGGGTGCAGCAAGTATTTTGGATTATAAAATTACACAGAATACCATATATATTTATTGGATAACTTATATAAAAGTGTTTAATATATTTTAAATGAGAGTGTGAGCTCGTAGATGTTTTCTTTCTAATGGGGACAATGTTAGTGATGTAATATTCAAATCTTCGATATCAGTTTTCGATTTTGGGGTCTTACAATACCTGTATTCCTAGATATTTAAATGTACATATATCTGCTTGATTTTGAGATCACCAAATTTAATAGCTATTCCACATTCTGACAACCATATACTTTCTTCTTCTTCTTCTTCTTCTTCTTCTTCGTCATCTTCTTCTTTGTTTTCACCATATTCTTCTTCTTCCTCATCATCACCACCACCATCATCATCATCATTATCTATTTCATCAACAACATCATTATCTTCATCTTCGAATTGTCTTCTTCATCCTCATCTTTTTCTTCGTCCTCTTTATCATCATCATCATCATCATCTTCTTCTTCTTCTTCTTTTTTATAATTATCTTCTTCTTCTTTGTCTTTTTCTTCATCATTTTCTTCTTTGTTGTCCTCTTCTTCTTCTTCTTCTTCTTAATGATCTTCTCCTTCTTCGTCTTATCATCTTCATCATCATCATCTTCATCTTCTTCAATATCGTTTTCTTCACCATCATCATCATCATCATCATCTTCGTCTTCTTCTTCATTATCATCTTCTTCAGGACGTTGGTGATCATAGCTCTCCACAATTTCCTGTCCTTTGTAGTTCTTGATATATTTGACATCTCTCCCAAAACTTTTGCCACATTTCATTTACTCATGCACGCTAGGTAGGTTATGCGTTGCTTTCTTCCCTTTCTGTCTCTGTCTCTCTATTACTTGCCTACAATCTGTCGTGTGAGTGTCCGTTTTTCCAAGTCGACTTTCCTCATTATTTTCCCGGGATATTTCAACGTTCGCTTTCTGATATAAAATATAAGTGTCCTTTTTGTTTCTAGCTTTTTTCTAAAACATCATTGCTTCAGTATCGGTCTTTATTCCCTGTGCCATGAGTCCTCAAGAACAGTGGATAAAGGCGTTAGTTAGATCCAGTGACATGACCCAAAGAGTTTGAGTTCAATACCTGGTTAAGGCAGTGGAGAACTTTCAGAGGGAAATTAACAGTAGATAACTGATAACAGACATCCATTAAACATGGCACGTGGAACTAGAACAGTCTACCCCTGTGAGCGAAATAAAGGGTTCATTTCGACATTCCAACCCCCTGATGAAGGCCGGAGCGTACAACGGCCGAAACGTTGTAGTAAATAGGGCGACAAAGATGAGGACAATAGTCCGAATAATGTAATTAGTGTACATAATACCTCATCTCAGAAATATAGACAGATACTGAAAGGCCGAAACGTTGTAATAAACATGGCGACAAAGATGAGGACAATAGTCCGAATAATGTAAATAGTGTATATAATACCTCGTCTCAGAAATATAGACAGATACTGAAAGGCCGAAACGTTGTAATAAATATGGCGACAAAGATGAGGACAATAGTCCGAATAATATAAATAGTGTACATAATACCTCATCTCAGAAATATAGACAGATACTGAAAGGCCGAAACGTTGTAATAAATATGGCGACAAAGATGAGGACAATAGTCCGAATAATGTAAATAGTGTACATAATACCTCATCTCAGAAATATAGACAGATACTGAAAGGCCTAAACGTTGTAATAAATATGGTGACAACCTGTTGAACGATATTTCTCTTCTAATGAATGAGATAAGAGGTAATCATTGTTCCCTCTTTTGGTAGCGTTGGTACTGCATCATCGAAAACTATTGTGAATATCTCTGAGATTAAATAATGTTCTCTCGCCTGATTATATAAGGAACTGTCCGAAGAATGCATCAACGAAACGCAGTGAATGAAATATCAGACTCTATTGTTTCCATCTATCAGTAAAACGTAGTCTTGCTTCAGTTGGAATTTATTGCCGTAATCGTTGCAAGAGAATTAAACCAACATCAATATATGCAAAACGAATGAGATCTGATATACAACCCGACGTTATATACAAAGGAAATTAGTTTATCAGTAAGAATATTTGGTCGGTATAGAACAAAAGTAAAAAAAAAAATATATAATTCTTTGGTTTCTATTCTCATTATTTGCGATAACATATCTTATTTGTCGGTGTTATTTTGAAAGTTTAAGATTTGGTGGAATATGAAAAAAAAAAAAAGAAGAAAAATGAAAAAAAAAACGAGAAAAAAGTGTCGCAGACATATCCTGAATAGAAATAGTCCGGAAATAAATTCTTGGATCAAGATTCTACATTCTCAGTCTCCATTTTTTGAGAATTGTAATAAATGAAACTATACTAGTTCTACCCGTGTAGCGTATGAAAGAAAACATCAGAGATTCGTACATACAGGCTTTCCGTCAATATGCTACACATTTTGAGTATTATAAATAAGCCTATGTAGTGGAAGAAACAAGACGCCATTTTTGTTCCATAGATTCGTGTATATAATAAGCCAATGTAGTGGAGGAAACAAGGCGCCATTTTTGTTCCATAGATTCGTACATATAGGCTTTCCGTCAATATGCTACACATTTTGAGTATTATAAATAAGCCTATGTAGTGGAAGAAACAAGATGCCATTTTTGTTCCATAGATCCGTATATATAATAAGCCAATGTAGTGGAAGAAACAAGACGCCATGTTCCATAGTTTCGTACATATAAGCTTTCCGTCAATATGCTACACATTTTGAGTATTAAAATAAGCCTATGTAGTGGAAGAAACAAGACGCCATTTTTGTTCCATAGATTCGTATATATAATAAGCCAATGTAGTGGAAGAAACAAGACGCCATGTTTGTTCCATAGATTCGTACATATAGGCTTTCCGTCAATGTGCTACACATTTTGAGTATTAGAAGGAAAAGTAATGAATGAAACAATGCTGTAATGGTCCAATCGATTCGTATGCATAGGTATTGTCTGAATATGCTAGAAATTCTGAAGATTATAAAGAACTTATTGCATTGAATGAAATAAGACGCTGACAAATTACATGGATTATTAGGTATTGTGAAAATATGCAATAAAACTTGAATATTGGATATTAAATAGTTATAGATTTTCCGAATGTCACAGGAAAAAATATATTTCAACAATCTCTATTTATATGCAAATTTTTCTGTTAGAGGAAACGGCCCAGACGTCACCTTTGTAAAACTTACAGTGTTATTTCTCTCTGAAATTCCGGGACGAGGAGTTATCATTATTTACACTATTTACATTTGTTTTTTTTTCCTCATTTGCTTTTGTTATGAAGACATTTCGGTCGGTGTGCCTTCCGACCTTCTTTAGGTATATATAGATCTGGGTAACTGAAAAAGACTTCTGAATGGAACCCTTTATTTAATCTATGGGGATAGACTGTTCTTGTTTCACTGCCTATGTCTAGGGATATCTCGTCTAGTTCTTATTTGTATTTAGTTCTGTTCAGTTATTGCCCGTCTGTTTCCACTGAGTGTAAGTACACATTGGCCAACCGAAAGATTAAACTCACAACCGCTATGCTTGCAGATGAAACTCTTTTGTTGTAATGAAAATAGAGACGTAAACTTAAACTTGCTGCTGATTAGGTTGCAACTGCTGCTGCTATCTGTTTAGTACGGGAACTGTTCATTTCTGTAAGTTAAATAACGGTTTAAGTTAGATAGGACGATATAAAACTGAGGAAGAACGAAAACCCAACGGCCGAAACATTATGATAAACCAACAACGACGAAGACTATATAGTATGAATATAAATACTGTATATAGATCTGGGTAACTGACTTCTGAGTTGAACCCTTTATTTAATCTATGGGGATAGACTGTTCTTGTTCCACTGCTCATGTCAAGGGATATCTCGTCTAGTTCTTATTTTTATTTAGTACTGTTCTGTTATTGCCTGCTCGTTTCTACTGAGTGCAAGTACACCCTGGCCGACGCAAAGATCGAACTCACAACCACTATGCCTGCAAATCCAACGCCTTTAATTAATAGGTAATTTTCACGTAAGACAATTTGCTGTAATAAAAATAGAAACATCACCCTAATCTGGCTGCTGATTAGGTTGCAACTGCTTCATACACTTAGATTAAATAAGGTTTTAAGTTAGCTAGATCGATATACCCCTGAGGAAGAACGGAAGGCCCAACAGCCGAAACATTGTGATAAAACAACAACGATGAAGACAATATAGTATTTAGGTACTTTCGGCATTAAAAACCTTGGTTTAACTCATAATACATGTGGCGGATTCCGAGATGAAATCCGGTCTCAAATGAATGACAAACGCAGGAATGAAATATAACAAATAAATGTATTTACACAATAATACAATCGGTGATACGGTTAGTAGATCCAGAAACGCGGTTAGTAGCAATAATATATATATATATACAGTCTGGTAAATTCAGTCTCGAAGTAGGACTTCCTTAGAGTCTACGTGCTTGTAACTGTGACTTCTACAAGCGGTTACCTCACTCTCTACCTTACTCTATCCCCAACACAATCACTGTCTACTCTGACTGACTCCGGGTATTTAATGGCACCAGTCCAAGTACACACTGGTCGAGTCCATCAATACATCATCTTAAATATTCTTAATATTCTTTTTTAATCATTATTTTAGAAAATACTGATCAAATAGAAATTCTATTGTATGCCTTATATGTTGGCCTACAAGGCGACCTTTTAATCTTAAAATTCCCCCAAAATAGTGGGCCGTCTAATACTATAGGTAAAAAAAGTGAACCTTAAATACTGTGGCTTATCGTAAGTTGTTAGTATGAGAGATGTGTCTCAAGACGCCGTTTAAAAATCGCATTCGGGAACAGTAAAACAAGTGAATGGTTAGAGGGGAAAAGTCATTCAGGTTACCGTAATAGCCAGCCGAAAACACAGCACCCATCCATGAGGTATTGTAGAGTGTGGTAATTAATTGACAATATCTCCTTACCGTATTTTAATTAGAATTTGAGTGAAAAAAAATAATGCTTACCAAATTTATTTAATAAATTCAACACAATACATTTTAAAATACGGTTTGAGGGGGTCGTCTTGTACGGCGAATATAGCCCGAAACTTACATTTTAACTTAAATATTTTTGTACGTCAGCGACAGTCTGTATCATGCTTAGGCGCAATCGCCAGGCCTTATATGATTTCTATGAGACCCTCTAAATCAAACGAAACCAATCAACACTGAACTAAGTTTATTACGAATGTAGCAGCAATATTTTAAAATGCCTTTGATAAAACCTACTGCCATTTTGCATTTGTACCATCTCGGGTTAGCGCCGTTGTTTGCGAAAATTTTAAAATAATTATAACAGAGCGTGTTCATGCGTGTTTTCAAAAATCACCATCACAACAATTCGTATTTACAATAATTTTGTCTCACTTGAGGAGATCGGAAGTACTATAAGGTCAAACTATGGCGCCTTTCTTGAGGTATTTCAACTTAACAACAGGAAGGCAGGAAGGTATTTAGAGAACGACGAAGAAAGATTATTATAAAATTACATAGGCAAAATATGTCTATATTATTCAATGAAACATGTTTGAATATACACACACACACACACACACACACACATATATATATATATATATATTGTCATTCATAGACTGACTGTTTCGCTGTATCGCAGCTCATTAGTGTGACTAGACGCCCGTCCGGTTGCCTCTAGCTAGGATCGAAACCCAACTGAATTGGTGTCAGTCAGGGATTCTAAACCTAAGCCGTTGGTGCACGGCAGGGATAAAAGTGAATTTAAGCGTATTTATTTTTAGATAAACACACAGTGGCTGAGAGAACTCGATTCGGTTTACCAGAGAGTCTTGCATTATTAGCCATAATAGTCACTGTTTACAAACCCCACACTTTCTCCCCAGAGAGCTCAACCGAAACAATTTTTTTCAGAAACATACATATTGTCTTCCACAGACAGACACTTTCGCTGTATCACAGCTCATCCGCGTGGCTAAACGTCCGGTTGCCTCTAGCTAGGATCGAAACCCGACTGAATTGGTATCAGTCGAGGATTATACACCTAAGCTGTTGGATGAAAGTGAATTTAAGCGTAGTGTTTATTATCTCATTGAATGAATCAGCATTTTTACGAGTGCCAATATTATCTGTCACCCAAAACAATATTTTTCTGACTCATGTGAGTCCGGGTAAATAAAGTTAGTTGTCATGGCTGTTAAAGCAGTAATAAATATCGTAAGAAAACATGTTTACCGAAAAGGAAGGAATAAAGCTAACTTCATTCTATGAAGGTGTTGACTGTTTATGCACACTCTTCCGTTGATGCCTTTGAAGCATTTATCTACATCACGCGTGACAGGAAGTAGAAAAGCGGCACTATTTTCGTATCCGTTGGCGAAAGGAATGATAGCGAGACTTAGAAAAGTCGTGCCGCTTGTAATTGTAATTCAGGGGCGATAATTCTGCACTTATTTTATGTGTAGTGTTCTTTTAGAATTAGTAGATTTTTTTTTTTACTTCGTATTTGTGCAATATAATCACGTGATTAACGAGAATTGATTTGTCTAGCGCAGTGCTTCCCAAACGGTGCAGCTTGCCTTATAGGTGCGGAGGAATGATTAAAAGACAATCAAAGATTTAGAAACAGTTTAAAAAAAAACATATGCCAAAGCAAAGAAGGTTTTTATAAGAACTACTTTTACTGTCTACATTACTAACACTAATTCTTTGGAGATTTCCTATTGAAAAATTTTTCTCAAGCGATTGTTATTATTTAAATGTTTGTTAATTAAATTTAAGAAATATTTGTTAATATTAATACTAGATAATTTACAGAAAGGTGGGTTAAACTATATTGTCTTTCCTTTTCTGTTTTTTTATTTATTAATTGGATTATTTTTCAAAGCTTCTTGGTAACATTACACAGGGCTTAAACTCACCTGAACAGACGATCTTAAATGAAACTATTGAACTCTTCGAAACACAAAAGCTCGCAACGAACAATCATTTGAACTTTTTATAAAATATTCACATACACATATTTTCGTAAATGCTACATATTGAGAGATAAATTATCTTGCTTTGTATCAAATTTATTCTTTTAAAAAAAGCACAATTCCATTTTATTTAATTATCTATCCACCATTATTTGCAATTCTTTATGTCACGGGTCCTTACCTATAACTACAGAATAAACTCTTCCTAATACTATATATACTATGCCACTCAAGAGAGAGGGAAGAATCAAGCCGATCTTTTCGGCTTGACGGTCGAACTCTCTGCTTTTGAGCAGAAAGGAACCCGGACGAGGTTCCGCCGAAGGGCGGAATCTCGTTCGGGGTGAATGACCTACCCTATCTCGTTTTTACGAGTCATACGGGCATATTTTTGGCTGAGCCTACGGGCTCGGGAAACCCACGATAAAAATGACCTTGTGTCGCATGCAACCCTCGTGGGGGTGGCTAGATACTGAATCAAGCCGAAACTTGACGGTCGAACTCTGCTTTTGAGCAGAAAGGAACCCGGACGAGGTTCCGCCGAAGGGCCCTCGTTGGGGGTGAATGACCTACCTGATCTCGTTTTTACGAGTAATACGGGATATTTTTTGGCTGAGCCTACGGGCTCAGGAAACCCACGATAAAAAATTGTCGCATGCAACCCTCGTGGGGGGGGGTCGAGCTTTTCGACTTGACGGTCGAACTCTTTTTTCAGCAGAAAGGAACCCGGACGAGGTTCCGCCGAAGGGCAGAATCTCGTTCGGAGTGAATGACCTACCCGATCTCGTTTTTACGAGTTATACGGGCATATTTTTGGCTGAGCCTACGGGCTCAGGAAACCCACGATAAAAATGACCTTGTGTCGCATGCAACCCTCGTGGGGGGGTGGCTAGATACTGAATCAAGCCGAGCTTTTCGACTTGACGGTCGAACTCTCTGCTTTTGAGCAGAAAGGAACCCGGACGAGGTTCCGCCGAAGGGCAGAATCTCGTTCGGGGTGAATGACCTACCCTGATCTCGTTTTTACGAGTAATACGGGCATATTTTTGGCTGAGCCTACGGGCTCAGGAAACCCACGATAAAAATGACCTTGTGTCGCATGCAACCCTCGTGGGGGTGGCTAGATACTGAATCAAGCCGAGCTTTTCGACTTGACGGTCGAACTCTCTGCTTTTCAGCAGAAAGGAACCCGGACGAGGTTCCGCCGAAGGGCAGAATCTCGTTCGGGGTGAATGACCTACCCGATCTCGTTTTTACGAGTTATACGGGCATATTTTTGGCTGAGCCTACGGGCTCAGGAAACCCACGATAAAAATGACCTTGTGTCGCATGCAACCCTCGTGGGCGGGTGGCTAGATACTGAATCAAGCCGATCTTTTCGACTTGATGGTCGAACTCTCTGCTTTTGAGCAGAAAGGAACCCGGACGAGGTTCCGCCGAAGGGCAGAATCTCGTTCAGGGGTGAATGACCTACCCTGATCTCGTTTTACGAGTCATACGGGCATATTTTTGGCTGAGCCTACGGGCTCAGGAAACCCACGATAAAAATGACCTTGTGTCGCATGCAACCCTCGTGGGGGGGTGGCTAGATACTGAATCAAGCCGATCTTTTCGGCTTGACGGTCGAACTCTCTGCTTTTGAGCAGAAAGGAACCCGGACGAGGTTCCGCCGAAGGGCAGAATCTCGTTCGGGGTGAATGACCTAATCTCGTTTTTACGAGTCATACGGGCATATTTTTGGCTGAGCCTACGGGCTCGGGAAACCCACGATAAAAATGACCTTGTGTCGCATGCAACCCTCGTGGGGGGTGGCTAGATACTGAATCAAGCCGATCTTTTCGACTTGACGGTCGAACTCTCTGCTTTTGAGCAGAAAGGTTTGTTTTTAGCCACGAGTAGATCTCGACGAGGTTCCGCCGAAGGGCAGAAAGATAAAAAATAAAAACCCCTCGTGAATGACCACCCTGATCTCGTTTTTCAGCAGAAAGAACCCGGACGAGGTTCCGCCGAAGGCGGAATCTCGTTCGGGGGGCTGGCATATTTTACGGGCTCAGAAACCCACGATAAAAATGACCTTGTGTCGCATGCAACCCTCGTGGGGGGTGGCTAGATACTGAATCAAGCCGAGCTTTTCGACTTGACGGTCGAACTCTCTGCTTTTGAGCAAAAAAGGAACCCGGACGAGGTTCCGCCGAAGGGCAGAATCTCGTTCGGGGTGAATGACCTACCCTGATCTCGTTTTTACGAGTAATAAATGAGCCTACGGGCTCAGGAAACCCACGATAAAAATGACCTTGTGTCGCATGCAACCCTCGTGGGGGGTGGCTAGATACTGAATCAAGCCGAGCTTTTTCGACTTGACGGTCGAACTCTCTGCTTTTCAGCAGAAAGGAACCCGGACGAGGTTCCGCCGAAGGGCAGAATCTCGTTCGGGGTGAAACCTGATCTCGTTTTTTACGAGTTAAACGGGCATATTTTGGCTGAGCCTACGGGCTCAGGAAACCCACGATAAAAATGACCTTGTGTCGCATGCAACCCTCGTGGGGGGTTAGATACTGAATCAAGCCGAGCTTTTCGACTTGACGGTCGAACTCTCTGCTTTTGAGCAGAAAGGAACCCGGACGAGGTTCCGCCGAAGGGCAGAATCTCGTTCGGGGTGAATTTTCTACCCTGATCTCGTTTTACGAGTAATACGGGCATATTTTTTGGCTGAGCCTACGGGCTCGACGATAAAAATGACCTTGTGTCGCATGCAACCCTCGTTGAATCAAGCCGAGCTTTTCGACTTGACGGTCGAACTCTCTGCTTTTTGAGCAGAAAGGAACCCGGACGAGGTTCCGCCGAAGGGCAGAATCTCGTTCGGGGTGAATGACCTACCCTGATCTCGTTTTTACGAGTTATACGGGCATATTTTTGGCTGAGCCTACGGGCTCAGGAAACCCACGATAAAAAATGACCTTGTGTCGCATGCAACCCTCGTGGGGGTGGGTTAGAATACTGAATCAAGCCGATCTTTTCGACTTGATGGTCGAACTCTCTGCTTTTGAGCAGAAAGGAACCCGGACGAGGTTCCGCCGAAGGGCAGAATCTCGTTCGGGGTGAATGACCTACCCTGATCTCGTTTTTACGAGTCATACGGGCATATTTTTGGCTGAGCCTACGGGCTCAGGAAACCCACGATAAAAAATGACCTTGTGTCGCATGCAACCCTCGTGGGGGGTGGCTAGATACTGAATCAAGCCGATCTTTTCGACTTGACGGTCGAAACTTGCTTTTGAGCAGAAAGGAACCCGGACGAGGTTCCGCCGAAGGGCAGAATCTCGTTCGGGGTGAATTTACCCTATCTCGTTTTTACGAGTCATACGGGCATATTTTTTGGCTGAGCCTACGGGCTCAGGAAACCCACGATAAAAATGACCTTGTGTCGCATGCAACCCTCGTGGGGGTGGCTAGATACTGAATCAAGCCGATCTTTTCGACTTGACGGTCGAACTCTGCTTTTGAGCAGAAAGGAACCCGGACGAGGTTCCGCCGAAGGGCAGAATCTCGTTCGGGGTGAATGACCTACCTGATCTCGTTTTTACGAGTTATACGGGCATATTTTTGGCTGAGCCTACGGGCTCAGGAAACCCACGATAAAAATGACCTTGTGTCGCATGCAACCCTCGTGGGGGTGGCTAGATACTGAATCAAGCCGAGCTTTTCGACTTGACGGTCGAACTCTCTGCTTTTTCAGCAGAAAGGAACCCGGACGAGGTTCCGCCGAAGGGCAGAATCTCGTTCGGGGTGAATGACCTACCCGATCTCGTTTTTACGAGTTATACGGGCATATTTTTGGCTGAGCCTACGGGCTCAGGAACCCACGATAAAAAATGACCTTGTGTCGCATGCAACCCTCGTGGGGGGTGGCTAGATACTGAATCAAGCCGAGCTTTTCGACTTGACGGTCGAACTCTCTGCTTTTGAGCAGAAAGGAACCCGGACGAGGTTCCGCCGAAGGGCAGAATCTCGTTCGGGGTGAATGACCTACCCTGATCTCGTTTTTACGAGTCATACGGGCATATTTTTGGCTGAGCCTACGGCTCAGGGAAACCCACGATAAAAATGACCTTGTGTCGCATGCAACCCTCGTGGGGGTGGCTAGATACTGAATCAAGCCGAGCTTTTCGACTTGACGGTCGAACTCTGCTTTTCAGCAGAAAGGAACCCGGACGAGGTTCCGCCGAAGGGCAGAATCTCGTTCGGGGTGAATGACCTACCGTTTTTGATCTCGTTTTTTTTTGAGCCTACGGGCTCAGGAAACCCACGATAAAAATGATTTGCAACCCTCGTGGGGGTGGCTAGATACTGAATCAAGCTGAGCTTTTCGACTTGACGGTCGAACTCTCTGCTTTTCAGGAAACCCGGACGAGGTTCCACGAGGGCAAATCTCGTTCCTTGAATGTACCCGATCTCGTTTTTTACGAGTTATACGGGCATCGGGGGTGGGGCTCAGGAAACCCACGATAAAAATGAATCGTGGGGGGTGGCTAGATACTGAGCTTTTCGACTTGACGGTCGAACTCTCTGCTTTTCAGCAGAAAGGAACCCGGACGAGGTTCCGCCGAAGGGCAGAATCTCGTTCGGGGTGAATGACCTACCCTGATCTCGTTTTTTACGAGTTATACGGGCATATTTTTGGCTGAGCCTACGGGCTCAGGAAACCCACGATAAAAAATGACCTTGTGTCGCATGCAACCCTCGTGGGGGTGGCTAGATACTGAATCAAGCCGAGCTTTTCGACTTGACGGTCGAACTCTCTGCTTTTGAGCAGAAAGGAACCCGGACGAGGTTCCGCCGAAGGGCAGAATCTCGTTCGGGGTGAATGACCTACCCGATCTCGTTTTTACGAGTTATACGGGCATTATTTTTGGCTGATCCTACGGGCTCAGGAAACCCACGATAAAAATGACCTTGTGTCGCATGCAACCCTCGTGGGGGTGGCTAGATACTGAATCAAGCCGAGCTTTTCGACTTGACGGTCGAACTCTGCTTTTGAGCGGACGAGGTTCCGCCGAAGGGAACCGTTCGGGGTGGACGAGGTTCCGCCGACGGGGGCAGAATGACCTCGTTCGGGGTGAATGACCGGTCGAACCTGATCGAGGTTCGTTTTTACGAGTTATACGGGCATATTTTTTGGCTGAGCCTACGGGCTCAGGAAACCCACGATAAAAATGACCTTGTGTCGCATGCAACCCTCGTGGGGGGTGGCTAGATACTGAATCAAGCCGATCTTTTCGACTTGACGGTCGAACTCTCTGCTTTTGAGCAGAAAGGAACCCGGACGAGGTTCCGCCGAAGGGCAGAATCTCGTTCAGGGGTGAAAGACCTACCCGATCTCGTTTTTACGAGTCATACGGGCATATTTTTTTGGCTGAGCCTACGGGCTCAGGAAACCCACGATAAAAACCTTGTGTCGCATGCAACCCCGTGGGGGGTGGCTAGATACTGAATCGCCGAGCTTCTCGACTTGACGGTCAACCCTTTTCAGCAGGGGGTGGACGAGGTTCCGCCGAAGGGCAGAATCGGGGTGAATGACCCTACCGATCTCGTTTTTTTCGACATATTTTTGGCTTGACGGGTCGAAACCCTCTGATAAAAATGACCTTGTTTTAATACTGAATCAAGCTTCTCGACTTGACGGTCGAAACCAGCAGAAAGGAACCCGGACGAGGTTCCGCCGAAGGGCAGAATCTCGTTCGGGGGAATGACCTACCCTATCTCGTTTTTGAGTTATACGGGCCTGATCTCGTTTTTGACCGAGTCATACAACCCTCGTGGGGGGTGGCTAGATACTGAATTGGCCGAGCTTCTCGGGGTCGAACTCTCTGCTTTTCAGGAAACCCAGGTTCCGCCGAGGCAAATCTCGTTCGGGGTGACTCCAATGACTACCCTATCTCGTTTTACGAGTTATACGGGCATATTTTGGCTGAGCCTACGGGCTCCAGGAAACCCACGATAAAAATGACCTTGTGTCGCATGCAACCCTCGTGGGGGGGTGGCTAGATACTGAATCATGCCATCTTTTCGACTTGACGGTCGAACTCTGCTTTGAGGAAAGGAACCCGGACGAGGTTCCGCCGAAGGGCAGAATCTCGTTCGGGGTGAAAGACCCTATCTCGAGTCATACGGGCATATTTTTGGCTGATCCTACGGGCTCAGGAAACCCACGATAAAAATGACCTTGTGTCGCATGCAACCCTCGTGGGGGGTGGCTGAATACTGAATCAAGCCGAGCTTCTCGACTTGACGGTCGAACTCTCTGCTTTTGAGCAGAAAGGAACCCGGACGAGGTTCCGCCGAAGGGCAGAATCTCGTTCGGGGTGAATGACCTACCCTGATCTCGTTTTTACGAGTCATACGGGCATATTTTTGGCTGAGCCTACGGGCTCAGGAAACCCACGATAAAAATGACCTTGTGTCGCATGCAACCCTCGGGGGTGGCTAGATACCGAGCCGATCTTTTCGACTTGACGGTCGAACTCTCTGCTTTTGAGCTTTCGGACGAGGTTGAATCTCGTTCGGGGTGGTCGACCCTATCTCGTTTTTTTGCGAGTCATACGGGCATATTTGGCTGAGCCTTTCAGGGAAAGATAAAAATGACCTTGTGTCGCATGAACCCCGGACGAGGTTCCGCCGAAGGGCAGATCTTTTCGACTTGACGGTCGAACTCTCTGCTTTTGAATGAACCGGACGAGGTTCCGCCGATCAGAATCTCGTTTTTACCCTGAGTTCTACGAGTCATACGGGCATATTTTTGGCTGAGCCTACGGGCTCAGGAAACCCACGATAAAAATGACCTTGTGTCGCATGCAACCCTCGTGGGGGTGGCTAGATACCGAATCAAGCCGAGCTTCTCGACTTGACGGTCGAACTCTGCTTTTCAGCAGAAAGGTCGGACGAGGTTCCGCCTTTCGTTCGGGGTGAATGACCAGAGGATCTCGTTTTTTACGAGGCTCGGGCGCCGATAAAAATGGGGTGGAGTCGAATCGTTCGGGCTTTTCAGCAGAAAAATGTTCCGCCGAAGGGCAGAATCTCGTTCGGGGTGAATTACCGATCTCGTTTATACGGGTTCTACGGGCATTTTTGGCCGAGTCTACGGGCTCTGGAAACCCACGATAAAAAACCTTGTGTCGCATGCAACCCCTTGTGCCGAATCAGCCGATGACGGTCAACCCTATTGAGCAGAGAGGAACCCGGACGAGGGGAATGGCAGAGTCTCGTTCGGGGAGAAATGACCAACCCGATTCCGAATCAATTTTTTGGCCGAGCTTGAAACCCACGTTAAAGCCACATGCAACCCTATTGGGGGGTGGCTAGATACCGGTCGAAGGCTTGGCGGTCTCTGCCTCTGAGCAGAGAGGAACCCGGACGAGGCTCCGCCGAAGGGTAGAGCCTCGTTCGGGGAGGTTGACCAACCCGATCTCGTTTATACGGGTTATACGGGCATTTTTTGGCCGAGCCTACGGGCTCGGGAAACCCACGTTAAACTCGGCCTTGTGCCACATGCAACCCTCGTGGTGGGGTGGCTAGATACCGAATCGAGTCGAGCCGATAGTAGTTCACTCCAAACTAGACTGACAGTCATACTAACACCATCCACATCTTGTATTATTATTTCGTGTAATATGCCTTCGTTATTTCTACTCTTGTCTTCGTGTTGTTCTTCCTTGGTCTTAACCTGGACCATAACACTTTAATAAGCTAATTCTTTGCTAGGTGAGGATACAGACCCCACGTTCAACCTTTACTATTCCAAAGGAATTAAGATGAAAATTTGAACTATGACAGAGAAGACTGCGTTCTAGCTTACATTGGTAAATGTTATAGAAAAGACAACTCTAAATTCAAAGCTATAGAAAAGGCAACTCTAAATTCAAAGCTATAGAAAAGACAACTCTAAATTCAAAGCTATAGAAAAGGCAACTCTAAATTCAAAGCTATAGAAAAGACAAAGGCAACACATTTCACTGCCTTTTACTAATAACAATCAAAGCAATGAAGACTTCACTAAATAAAGGAAGCCGTGGAGAGCCATGATCACCCATGCCCTTCAGGACATGGCACTTTGGGAAAGGACACCATTATCTTAGGTAAGATATTTTTTCATTAAATTTTATACTTCGATTTTTTGTAGTAACCTCGTCTATCAATGCGTTTATTGCAACTTGGAGAAGATATGTTTGATAGTGACACGTAGAAGTTAATCTGTTAGATTGTGTTATAAATAATTTCCGTTTTCCTTTATCAAATTTATTCTTTAGAAAATAAAATTAAAATTTATTCACTATTATTTTCAATTCATCTGGTTACCACAGTTTAAGAGGTGAGGATACTGGCCCCCGAGCTGGTGATGTTCGGAAAATGAAAGGGATCTAGGAATAGGTATCTAGTCCCAGCTGGAATATTTTATCAGAACTAATATACACATTGGAGCCATGGCAGGCCAAGCTGGGTTCTAGCCTTCAATGGCAACAAGTCTGAGAGAGAGACAACTCTGAATTCAAAATTATCGAGTAATTACGTAGAGAGAAGACACCATTATCTTAGGTAAGAGGGTTAGCGTTAGGATTAGAGTTAGAGTTAGGATTAGGATTAGAATCAGGGTTAGGTTTAAGGTTAGTATTAAAGTTATGTTTAGAGTTAGGGTTAGGATCAGGGTTAGGATTAGGGTTAGGGTTAGAGTTAGGATTAGGGTTAGGATTAGGATTAGAGTTATGGTTATGATAAGGGTTAGAGTTAGGATCAGGGTTAGGATTAGCATTACGGTTAAGGTTAGGGTTAGGATTAGAGTTAGGTTTAGGATCAGGGTTAGGATTAGGGTTAGGGTTAGGATCAGGGTTAGGATTAGGATTAGGGTTAGGATCAGGGTTAGGATTAGGATTAGGTTTATGTAAGATATTTTTCATTAATATTTTATGGTTCCACCATTTCTGGATATCTCATCTTTTAATATATTCATTGGAACTTCTACTGTGATTGCCAGTTAGAAATTAATAATCTGTTAGGTTTTGTTTATCAACTTTATTCTTTAAAAAAATAAAAGACAATTACATTCTATTCAGTTATATATTGACCAATATTTGATATGATTTCTTGTCATTTATCAGGCAGTTCTTTGATACATTGAAGTAACATTGTGATATGAAAAGGTTTTTGAGAAACACTTGAATAAAGCTGTCTATTCATTGTCATAGATTGATGACTTAAAGTTGCAATAAAGAAATAAAAAAATAAACTAAAACAGAAAAAGGACCCTAAAAGCTGAAAATGAATGAACTAAGATGCAAATTTGATCTATGGCAGGGCAGATTGTGTTCAAGCCTTCATTGGCAACAAGCCTAAGAGAAATACAGCTTTGAATTCAAAACTATGTAGAAAGCAAAAGGAACCATTTCTACTGCTTTTTTTCTTTTCTAATAACAGTCCAGGCAATAGAGAGTTCAAATATAAAAGAAAAGAAGAGAGCCATGATCACTCATGTCCTCTCGGGACATGCCACTTAGAGAGATGACACCATTATTTTAGGTTGGATATTTTTCCATTCCTATTTAATAGTTCCAATCTTTTCTGGACATCACTTTGATTAAGGTATTTATTGGAACTTGGGGGAAATTCTATTGATGGTGCCAAGTAGAAGTTAATAATCTGTTAAGTTGACTTAGAAATAATTTCTGTTTCTGTTTATCAACTTAATTCTTTAAAAAATAAAAGACAATTACACTCTATTCATTTATATATTCACCATTATTTGCAATGATTTCTTGCCACTTCTTTGCAGTTCTTTGATAATTTTGAGTAACATTACGAAGATATTGATATGGAAAAGCTTTTAACAAACACTTGAAAAAAGTTGTGCTTTCATTACCGTAGATTGCCGGCCTAAATAAAATTGCAATTAAAAATCTGTCTGTATTTCTGAGATGAGGTATTATGTACATTATTTACATTATTCAGACTATTGTCCTCATCTTTGTCGCCATATTTATTACAACACGGACACATGGCACAGTGGATAAAGGCGTTGGTTAGATGCAGTGACAGGACCCAAAGAGTGTGAGTTCAATACCCGGCTAAGGCAGTGGAGAACTTTCAGAGGGAAATTAGCAGGAGATAACTGATAACTGACACCCATCAAACATGGCTCGTGGAACTAGAACAGTCTACACCAGTGAGCGAAATAAAGGGTTCAGTTCGAAATTCCAACCACCTGAAGAAGGCCGGAGCGTACAACGGCCGAAACGTTGTGATAAATATTGCGACAAAGATGAGGACAATAGTCTGAATAATATAAATAATGTGCAATAAAGAAATAAAAAAAACAACTGAAATTCTACTGATATTGCCAATTCAATCAGTCACGTGCTGTGCCTAATACACGCTTAGGCGATCATGTATCTTTCCATACATGTCTGACGAGGCAGATATTTTCCTGTAGTAGTTTGCCATTTCTTTCTGCTGTAGACCAGATGCCATCCAAGGCTATAGAATCCGGTCTGTCCTGCTATTTAACAGTAGCTGGAGAAGATGACCTATACCTTTCCCAAGGGTATTATCACGTGAGTGAGTGCAATTCGAGCTGTAATCCATTACTCCACGGTGCTTGCTGTTGCCAAGTAGAAATCGATAATCTTTTAGGTTGACTTTATTCTTTAAAAATAAAAGACAATTACACTCTATTCAATTATATTTGCAATGCCATTTATTGACGCTTATAAAACGGCTCATCGATACACATTTTCTTAAATTATTTTACCACAAAAAAGTAATAAAGCCACTAAGACGTAAAGTACTAGTGCCAAAGAAGGAGAGAGCATAATAATAAAAAAAGAAATAGAGGTGATTTTATGAAATACTCCATCTTGCACATTTATAAATCTACCATTTATCCATGCGTTTAATACTGTTCCCATATCTGGTCTACAATATTTAGCTAACCCCCCACGTGGGATTGAATGTGGCACAAGGCCGAGTTTAGGCGGGTTCGAGAACTGTCAACCTCCCCGAACGAAACCTTGGTCTTCGGCAAAGCTTCGTCCGGGTTCCTCCCTGCTAATGCAGAGAGTTAGACAGACGGCGCTGACTGTAACTTAATACTGTTCCCATATCTGGTCAGGTGCTTCTGTTATTTGTCTAGGGATTCTCAGCAGAATCCAAGGAAGAGTCAGGAATGTAATTTTCCCTGACCTGGGGTCTTGACTTATTTTCTCACTGACGGAACGTGGTTTCCCTCTGATTTCTCTCCAAATATTTCCACAGCAAATGTTCTGATTAGCTATTTTTTCTCTTGTGTCCCGACTACATTGATTTAAGCGTGCTACTAGATTGGTATCTCCGTTAATTGGTTGGTCGTTTTTGTTTAGCGGCATATCTAGCTCTATGGGCTATTTAATGTCGAAATTGTTTTATTTGGGATAGTGATGGCTTTAGTGATACAAGTCTTAATAATTAATCCGTAATCCATAATCTAACACAAGACTACAATATCTGTCTATATTTCTGTTGTACGCTCCGGCCTTCTTCAGGTGATTGGAATGTCGAACGGTTGAAACGTTGTAATAAATATGGCGACAAAAGACTGAACAGAGACTTTAAATAAAGGAGATCGATAGACAGAGAAGTTCTTAGCTGAACTAGTTATTGACTACTCAGGCGATTTCTGTACCTTTTTACCAACCTATTAAAACCCTTTTTATTGTTACGTGTTATTTGGTGTTTGTCTCTACTAACCCCAAATCAACATCATAACAAATCATGAAATAATAGACTATTGTACGTTAATTAAATTAACAATGTTTTGCGGCAATTTTTAAAATCAACATGAATTTTTTTCTAGTTAAAAACAAAAACAATCTAACACATTCAGCATTACGGTTTAAAAAAAAAATCAAATTTTATATAGTGTCTTTTCGGGACAAAACAAATTTACGGATTTGGACAAAAAATGATATCAAAATCTGAGAAATCTTTTCATCGTTCAATAGTTAGTTGTACTTAGTTTAACTTGCAACGTATATAAATATTTGTAGGAAAAAGCAAATTTTGATAAGATAGAGAGGGTCACAAAGGACTAGCCGAACAGGGCCAGGTCATATGAGTAACGAGGACGATTTTAGTCAAATAGAACATAAAAGAAAACGTATACTTACAATCAGAAAGAGTCAGTTGCAATTTCTGGGGTGCATAAGGATGAAAGACGACCTGGAAGATATCCAACTCAATGGATATAATGAAGTTAAGGGAAGCAGAGATAAATCGCTTGTAAATCACATCGAACAAAAACACAGGAAGGTGTAGAGAGTCCTAATTGCCTAGATTAGTTTTACAGTCATCAGTAATTTTTCAACTGAGAAACCAGATTTCTTATATTACTTCACACAGCTTATACGTTTTTCTTAAATGCGGTAATTAGATTACTTTCACGTCTTTAGACATTAAAACAATTCTGCGTAGGTTCTGTTAGTTCATGTTCGGAAAATCGGCTTCTTATGGGATACTAGCAGTAGAGCCCAGCGTTGCCCGGGGATGTAACAGTAAGAGATAGATCAAGTATCGACCATCATAAAGACTGAAAAATAAAATTGACAAAGATTATTCTTTGAGGTTGACGGACACGCATGTCTTAATTAGTTATTTTTGTTGTTTTTTTTTACGAATTGGTCAAACCCAAACAAAAACATTGTTTTCAATCGTTATGAGTCTACCGATTGAATAGAATTTTATTATAAATAATTGTCTTTTAAATGGAATTTTTAAAGCATTCTGAATGCAAAAAGAAAAAAGTGTGCAAGACAATAAGAAACACTAACTGCCAAAAAAAGAGTGAAGTTTTGTTGAAATCAGTTGAAAAATGTAGGAAATCCGATCCCATATATAAACACACACACACACACACACACACACACACACACACACACACACACACACACACAACCTGGGTTTTATAATAAGTATAATTCGAAATGAATTTTCATTCTTGCGATGCCTCTTAATCGTGTTTTCAAATTGATTTCGTGCTAAAACAATTGTGTTTTTCCAATTTTTGGCGCTGTCAGAACCACGCAACATAATTTTACATAGTCCTGTGAAGTTTTGTTGAAATCGATTGAAAAATGTACGAAATTCGATCCAATATATAAACGAACAGACACACACACAACCTGGGTTTTATAATAAGTATGATATAAGTTGCAGTTCTTGGTATAATTTTCTGGCGACATATTTTGGCTGGGAAGTTAATATGGTGTAGTTCCACAACACAGTATTAATCCCCCAGCCAAAATATGCCCCATAGAGGAAGGTTTATAAGAATAATTACCATAAAAGTAGTTATAGAAAAGGCACAAGAAGGAGCTACGGTAGGTCGGTGGGAAAGTGACTGAAGCTAAGATGCCAGGTCAGAATCAATAACATTGCATGTTCTTCTTCGGATATTATCAAGAATCTCTAAATATATGTCCGAAGCACTATACCAGATTTGGTAGCAGTATTCAAAGAATGGACAATTGTAGAGTTAGAAATATGTAACATAGAAATCTTGGTGGGAAGAATTGTCTAGCACGATACATTGAACCTAATTTCCTTATCAATTGATACAATATAAGGTTTACATTTCATATCAGCGAAAGAAAAAACGTTAGTCGTAGAATGTGCTACGAGTCGTTCTCCTGAAGATTAGCACCAGCCATTCTAATGGAAGTCATGAAGGGTTCTTGCAGACGATTTCTCTTGCCGCTCAAATCTTTTCTTTATTTTTGGATGCAGGTTTGAAAAAAAATAATTTGAAAAGGTCGAGGCTTAACGTCGATTAAACCAATGTGTTGATCGTTATTGTACAATCTGTTTTTCGTCACGGCATCGCGACCAGGAATCTGGCCTCCTTATTTTATACTGTGCAGAAGAAATATACTGTAGATTTCGTAACACCAATTTTTTGGCTTCTTGATAGCATCTACGGCATCAATTTATCTGGCTTCTACGGTTTTCCAATTTGCTGCAAGTGTCGAAAATGGCATCAATGGTCAACGTTAAATTATTCCGAAACCTCTCTAGGAAATTTACGGTATTCAGTTACAATAATGGCCTCTAATTACCTGCCGTCAGTCGCAGAGGGGCGTCCGCGACCCTAGCTTTCTTCAATACTTGGGGTCCCATTACGAAAGCTTTGGAAGCAATTTCAAGCTGTAAGTGAGTTAATGTCCCAAATGCTTGTTTGATATGGCATACAGTTTCCGTTGTTTAATCTTCCATTTTAGACCTCTAAAACTTGCCTTTTGCCTGACTTTATTTTAATAGCCAAAAATAAAGAACAATAGCTTTGAAAAGAAAAAGAAAATTATATGAATGGAAAATCTTGGTTTCGGTATATTAGGCGCATACTATTAAATAGCTATTAATTCTAATAAAGAGACAGTGTTATTGTTGCATGAACGTTTTACGAGAGATTTTTGTATAATTTCAACCCATAAAAAGAAATAAATAAAAAAGCAAGGAGTTACTGAGTATGAGAAAAAAACAATATTATTAAGAGGAAGTAACAATAACAGATAAGGAATTAATAAGACAGAGATAACTACTGATATTCCCTTTAAATTTCTGAAGATCAAATTAAACTGGGAAGTAAAAAGCCGGGAGAGAATTCAATTCCACAAGCGAGAAGTGCAAGAGAAGAAACTGTTAGCATAGAACTTACGGTTATATCTAGCCGTTTCAATTGTAAAAGGATGGAACCTTTCTTCCATCTAGTAGCACGCTAAAATTCACAAATTCTAGGTCTCATAGAGGAAGGTTTATAAGAACAATTACCAAGAAAGTAGTTATAGAAAAGGCACAAGAAGGAGCTACGGTAGGTCGGTAGGAAATAACTGAAGTTAAGATGCCAGGTCAGAACCAATAACATTGCAGATTCTTCTTTGGATATTATCAAGGATCTCTAAATATATGACCGAAGCACTATAACAAATATGATAGCAGTATTCAAAGAATGGACAATTGGTAGAGATAGAATTATGTAAAACAGATTATTGGTGAGAAGAATTGTCTAGCACGATACATTGAATCTAATTTCCTAGCTGTAGACTTATCAATTGATACAACATAACGTTTGCATTTCATATCAACGAAAAAAAACGTTAGACGTAGACGGTGTTACGAGGCATCCCTCTAAAGATTAGCACCATCCATTCTAATGGAAGTCATGAAGGGTTCTTGCAGACGATTTAAAGAGAGTGGTTTCGTTCTGGGGGGGGCGTTTAAATTAACAAGCCATTCCTTGCTCCAGTTAACAACGGCCATTTTTTATATTATAAAACAATTTGATAGTTAACGAACCGATCAGATTTTTTTTTAAATTAAGGCAACAAATAAATAGTTCTGTCACCTGAATAACATCAGGTGGGTCGATTATGAACATTAGGAACAACGTATCTTCAAGGATAGAGACTTCGTTAACACCTGCATTAATGCAAAAAGTTCTAGAATAGTGACCATCCAAAACTTAATCGGTTTGTACATTTGTGCAGAATAAATTTGACCTTTCAACTTGTGAAGAAGAAATATATACCAAAACATTGTCAGATACCTTCGTGATATCCAAAGCTACATTCTGGGCTTCATCATTTAAATTTGGACTCGGCGTCGGACGAAAGACATAAAAATATGCCTACATCAAGAGGAGTAGCAGCAGGGGCGGTAGCAGCTCTAGTTTTTGTTGAAAACAGTCATTCACGTCTAAACATTCTCTTTCCTAGTTTCTAGTCTACATTATATTTCCCAGTACCGAATGTCAATAAACTTGTTGTTAAGCCAATTCCAGTTTATTAATGTTGTTTTTTGATAACTCAGTTACAATACTATTGAAGAAAAAAAAATTGAGACTCTATGTGATTTTCTGCTGGTTTACCCGTATTTATTGTCATTTTACTTGTCATGGGAACATTTATTTTAAGAAGGACCAACATATTTGTTACTCCCTATCGTCTAAAGCAGAGCACACTGCCTAGACGGTTGCTAAGACTGTCTTGCCTACCGTAAATACATGTAGGAATACCTATTAATGCGCGGCACGGAACTGCAAAAAGAGACCTTTCAAATTGTGAAGAAGACAAGTATGTCAAACCTTGTTAGATTCTTTCGTGATATCCAAAGCAACAGCCAGGACTTCATCATTCTTATCTAAAACATGATAGGCTCTTTCAAAAATAATCGTTAACATATCAATACTTGACCGAGAGAAGTGAAAGAATAACATGTTAGATGATATATTTTGCGTATTCAGGGCGGATTAAAGCCTATAGTATTTAGCCAAAAAGAGGAAGAAATCTCGTAGAGCGATAGTTAGAAAGATCGGACGGTTTGCCGATGTTCTTAAACAGTGAAACTAGAGGAGAGCATTTCCAGCAAGCAGGAAAGCAAGAAGCAGCAAGACATATATTGTAGATTTTAGAGAGAACAGGAGCCAGTTCAGGAGCACGTTTCTTAAGGGCTATTGCAGGGATATCCTCAAATCCACATGCTTTCCAGTTTAGAGATGATAGAAGAAAACATGTACGGAGTTATATGCATATTATTTAATAGAGACTCAGTTCTAGGTAGAAAGTCAGGCAAAGATACCACAGATGAGTCAAGAATAGAATTGGAGAAGAATTTACGAGCAATCATTCTGTTTTATCAGCAGAAGATTTTAACAGTCCAAATTGAGCGAAGAGAAAAGCTGACACTCAACACACTATTACAGAGCCTCCAGGAGTTATGAGAACCAAAATTGTTAGAATCTCTACAGTGCCTCATTCTATCTGCAAACAAAGACTTGGCCTATTTGAGGAAACATTTAAAACTATTGCCAGCAGACACAAATTCTGTTTCAATCGGAACTATCATTCTGGTACACACGGAAAAAATACTAATTCTTGTTTGTCACGTATGGCTTCGTTGCTCTATTGTGAACTATCTTCTGGCTTTTTCCTCTCCTGCCAACTCTCTTTGGCATCTAGATCTCCCGTCAGTTCTCGTCTGGTTTCCTCGCTCACGTCTCAATTCTTGTCTAGCTTCAAGTTCTCCGACCAGCTCACTTGTGGCTTCGCTGTTCACCTGTCAACACTCATCTGACTTAGTTGCTATCGTGTCAAATCCCTTCTGGTTTCTTTGCAGTTCTTTTAACTCACGTATCCCTTCGTTACTCTATTTTGAATTCTCTTTGGCTTCTAGCTCTCCTGCCAAATCTCGGCATCTAGATCTCGTGTCAAGTCTCGTCCGGTTTCGTTGTTCTCATACTAACTCATTTCTGGTTCCTCACGTATGGCTTCGTTGGCCTATTGTCAACTCTCTTTTGGCTTCTTAACCTCCTGTCAACTTTATTCTGAATACGGTACTCACTTGTCAAGTCTCTTCTTGTTTCGTTGATCCAACTCTTCAAATTTCTTCTGGTTTCTTCACGCTTCTGTTAAATCTCATCTGGCCTCGTTGAACTACAAGCAAGTCTCTACTAGTTGAATGCCATTTTTATAGAACTATCTCCACTTACCAATGCTAAATGACCCTAAAGAGCCAGACAAACCTACCTTTTAACTAAACAGATCTTCAGGAAAGCTAGCAAGTTTCCCTGACGATCCGGTTATGGGAAACCTATGTAGGTTTGCCTGGCTCCTTAGAATTATCTTAGGTTTTGCTCTACTTCGTGTATTGAGCCCTTTACGTAGTTATCTTTTTACTCGTTTGGTTTTTTTTTTTGGACTTGGAGCTTGAATACTGGACGATAGTTTTCGCCTTTTTAGTACCACCATTTTATATATATATATATATATATATATATATATATATATATATTTAATAAAAAAGGCTTAAACACTAATATTCCATGGTCATAATTTATTCCATTGGAATCGTAAATACGATCCAATTCATCAGACCTACAAATTCAAAAAGAAAACAGAAAAAAAAAACAACCCCGGAAATGAATTGGATCGTATTTACGATTCCAATGGAATAAATTATGACCATGGAATATAAGTGTTTAAGCCTTTTATTATATCCTTACTCTGTCCTAGACATTGAGTTCTACCTGGATTCTTCCTCTTGGAATTTTTTTCTGAAAATATACATGTATGGGTATTTATATATTTTGCATATGTATGTATATTTTCCACTAATATTATCTATATATATATATTTATATATATATATGGGCAACATAGTTCACAAAGCTTGTGTTTCGTGAAAGAAAGTCATCTAGAGTATTGCCTTCGTCTTGTAGTGTTTTAGTTTGAGTCAAAATTATTGT